>JAUNZO010003097.1:0-83426 GCA_031894775.1 Chloris gayana
AGTTTTGCATCAAACTTTGATCATAAACTTGGAGCAAAAATTTTACAATAAAATTTTAAGTAGAAAGTTATGATGAAACTTTTTTTTTTGTAGAAAAGTTATGATCAAACTTTGAACAAACTTTGCGTTTGAAAGTTGATTTGCTATGAAGCGTGCTCATACACGAGTGTGGATTAGGAATTCTGGGCCGCGACTGCGTCCAGCCTCCTGCCGGTGCCCGCCACGCTCTGATGTGTCGAGATTGAGCAACATTCTTCTTAGATGCAAAAATACAACATAATCGACGGGCCAGAGGTTTGAGTTCGTGAAGCCATACCCACAACCTTCTTGATCATTTTGGAAGTTGCAATACAAACAAATCAGTAGATAATGCAACAATTTTAGACACGTTGATTCGCAGAAGAGGCAAGATGTCTGGATATACCAATGCATTGACGATCTAAAAGTTACAGAAAATCAATCGCTCTCTTTCCGGTACAATTGATCGAAATAAGGTCATATTAAATAATTCAGTTTAAAAAATGGAAAATTCATATGAAAAATAAAAGAATAGTTGACAATCGACTGTACGTAATGGTTTATATCAAAATATATTTGCTGAAAATAATATGTTATATTGTTACTTAGCTTGTAGTGTATAAGTAGTATACATACTGATATTTCACTCTGGTCTACATATTTAAGACTTAAGCGAAGAAAGGAAACTATATCATGGGAAAAGGTCCTATGCATTGACGATCTAAAAGTTACAGAAAATCAATACCTCTCGTCCCGGTACAATTGATGAACTAAGGTCATATTTAAATAATTAAATTTAAAAATAGAAAATTCATAGGAAAAATAAAAGAATAGTTTATTAAAAATAAATTTTATATTGTTACTTAGCTTGCAGTGTGCTGATAATTAGTATACATAATATATTTCAATCTGGTCTACAGGAGAAAGGAAACCATATCATGGAAAAAGGTTATAATGCAGGGCTAGTAATATCTCAGGAATCTAAGTACAACACACTACCGAAAATCGCGTAGTTGCCGTGTGCTTGCGGCACACGGCGAAGACCTTGCCGTAGGTGGCCCACGGCGAAAGCCCGACGGCGATGGTGCCCGACGGCAAAGCCCTCTTCGCCGTGTGCCAGAGCTCGAGCACACGGCGAAGTGTTTGCCGTGTGCCATGCGGAGCACACGGCGAACATAAAATGTTTTGCCGTGTGCCCGTGTTCTGCACACGGTGAAGTGACCACTTCGCCGTGTGCCCTGCCCACGGCACACGGCGAAGGTTCCTTTTGCCGTGTGCCCCACGTTGGGCACACGGCGAAGGAGGGATCGAAACGGCACCTTTCCCACGTCATTTGCTACCGTTTCCTTTGCCGTGTGTTCCACGGTTGGCGCACGGCGGAGTTCTCCTTTGCCGTGTGCTTCTTCTGTGGCACACGGCGAAGGATGGGGTGCCGTGTGGTTTTTCTTTGCCGTGTGTCTGCTCTTTTGACACACGGCAGAAGTCTTGTTCGCCGTGTGCCCGACAGAAAGCTCACGGCGAACTTTCTCGGCACACGGCGAAATCTTGTTTTCCGGTAGTGACAGGTGGACATAATTCTAGATAATTCATCTCATGCATCTATATAGGCAAAGAAGGGACCAACCTCATCCATCTACAAAGCCCATAATTGGATACATTAATAAAGACCAACATTTTCGGTTCCCAGAGCCCCAAAAAAAAAAGAAGGAAAAGAGAAAGGCCCTATATTTTGGCAGCACCTCATTGGTCCTCCGGGTATGACCAACTTTATGAGACACCTTGTCATCTGAAGATGTATGTACCCTGGTAGCGCCGGGTGTACACACACCACATGATTGTTGTGGTTGAATTCCATCACCGGCACAAATATTGATTGCCATACCGTCTATCCACACATCCGCATCGAATATTCAAGCAAAGGAAGGTAACCTTTCTTTTCCCTACACGTAATCCGACTAGACCTAGACCCTAATTTTTCTTTTCATTGCAAAGCGTGCCAACTTGGCTAAGTTAGTTAACTTATTGTATCGGCTGCTTCAAGGAACTGGATGCAAAAAAAACGCTCAAAAAAGGTTATAATAATTTTAGGCTTAAGAAATGTACATCTATCACTTAATAACTAGGTCTAACTAAGGAAACGGCACATGTACGTGGAATTTATTTTAGATCAAAATATTTCAAGGAGTAGTGTATTGGAAACAATATTGGGTCTCTTTCGGAAGCGCGAATGGAAAAAATCGTGGAATCTAGGTAAAATGCAAAGGCAGATGGATTCTCCAACACATGATAAGTGCAAGAATCATGAGTTTGATGGATGCAAAAAGAAACACCTGATTTGAAAATAATGCATTCAAAATTAAATGCTACCGACATGAGCTTTTTTTCTGCGGGTAGCTAATGGCATAGTTCATTATTAAGAGTTTGAATTTAATTCCTTAGCTTAGGGTGTGTTTGGTTGGGCTGTGGCTGTGGAAAAAGCTGTTGTGGGTCGTAGGTTGTGAAAAAAGCAATTGTGGGTTATGAGTCGTGAGAAAGCTAAAAGTCGTTTGGTAAAACAATTGTGGCTTTTCGAAATTTACTAGCAGACCCTACTTATCATCATTTATACCACCATATATATGTACATATATACATACAAAATATGTATAATACATTTTATATTTATATATTTATTAATATTGTATATATAATATAACATATATACATGTATATAAATAAATATATAAATATATATACGTATACATACATATACATATGAATGAAAATATACATATACATTTGAAATATATGTATAATATATTTTTTATTTATATATTTATTTATATCATATATAATATAACATATATATACATGTATAAATAAATAGATAAAATATATGTATACATACGTATACATAGAAATTAAAATATATATTTATACATGTAAACATATATATTACATGCCTATATACATATGTAGGTAATTTCTTCAAACTTGTGAAAGCCAAAGCCGAAAAAGCACCTCCACACCTGCTTTCGTAAATGAACTAAGCAAAAGCTGCTTTTGGCTTTGGCTTTGTTAGCAGCTAACCCTTTGGTTGGGCTACTGCCTCTCCGAAAAGCCAAAGCCGAAAAAGCCCAACCAAACACACCCTTAGTCTGAAATAATTAATGAATCATAATAACTGGAAGAATACTCCGAGTTACTTAATTTAAATTTATAATGCAGACCATAAAAAATATACATCCACTCTTTGCAATGTAAAATGGGAAGCCAAACTGATAGTTGTGCCGTGAGTCAAGTCCCCGATGATTTGAACGCTAACTGACCTGTCGAACTGAATGCGACATGTACGCCTCAGAATAGTTCTACCGTGTTGCTGAGACAATACCACACAACCACATAGTAGAGAGAGAGGTCGCAGTATGCATGTGAGCCGAACCACATAAAGCAGCAGGTCAGGCCTAGCAAACGCTAACAGCTTAAAAATTAATCCATTTGAGACAAAACCAAGGCCGCTGCACTACAAAGCAAATTGCCGATTAAAAACTATGGGCTGCCAATGGGTTGCCCTAAGAGTGGAATCAACCACCGCGTCAAAAGTGAGAGGTGCCACTTTATAAAAGGTGGCAGGCTTGCACCGATACATTGTTAGATAGGTCCCTGAAAAAGTTTTGTCCTAGGATAACTATTTTTTGAACCTAATATAGTGATATCTAAATAATTGTACGTACTTGCAAAAGGGAAAAAGTTGAGTAGCTGTTATGACAACATAGCATATTATCTTTCATCTATTTGAAAAACAAATAATGATGTACACTACACATATCATCATTGTTGTTGCAATCATCATCATCAATACACATTAAGAGATACCCACAGAAATGTCTTTTCTTCTAGCCAGGAAACACTAACTCTAATTAATAAGCAAGTATAAATAGCATATATGAATCTAATTGTTCGCGTATGAAAGCATTTTTTCAGAAGGGATCAACTGCCATCTATTATACCAAAGTTCAAATTATAAGGATATAAAATTATATATGAGGTCAATATGATGATCGAAATGAAACATTTGCAAGAAGAAATAAAAAACAATCGCAAGTATGTATCAATTTATCCATTGACATAAAAACGAGAATGACTTTTGTGGACATAAAGACATGTGCACGACCTAGATTTTTTATTAATTATGGTTAAATATAAATATTAAATTTGTAATTATACTATTAAACATGTCAGACTAGTTGTAGATATGTTGTCAAATCATAAATTGAAGTACAGAAATATCAAATTCTGACAAATTTTACAAAAATTGTTGAATTTGCTAGAATTTAATATTTTTGTACTTTAATTTATGATTTTATAACATATCAACAACTAGTCTAACATGTTTAATAGTATAATCAGATATTTAATATTTATATTTAACCATAATTAATAAAAAAGCTAGGGTGGACACATACTCATATGTTCTCTGAAGTATTTTCCTATCTAGCCATCTACTCTATGTATATATAGTCTTATCTGTAACAATCTACGATGCACTACATAACATTGCACCTGTTTGTGCTTTCGAGACATTACACCCATGCTGCTCTGCCATGTTGTATGGTGTACAATACAACAAACCCTATACCATGTCTTTCACTATGGATAAGTTCATAACAACCAACAAAGTTATCCGTTATGTATAATACAACCATTTTGTATGCACAAACATATCCTCCTGAAGATGTACACTAGATCGAGAGATAACGATTGAGAAGATGCTTCAAAAAAAAAGTGTTGAGATAGAGAGTGAGGGAATATATGTTTCGGTTAAAAGCTCGCTTAAAAAATACTCCTACAAGTAGAATAGCATATGTGATTCTAAAATGAGTGAAATGCACCATGGGTCCCTAAACTATTTAGAAATGGTCATCTATGTCCATAAACTCTCAAAGTGACCATCTAGGTACTTAAACTATTCCTGAATGGTCTAGGTCCACAAACTTTATATTGATCCTCTTAAGTCCATGATCTATTTATATTGTGTCAACCAGGTCCAAATTGTATCGCCTAACCACTCTCCATACACGTTACCGCCATCACATAACCGCTCTCCACACGAACGCCATCGAGCCCACTCAATGACGCTAGCTAGCAGCAGGTATGCTCTACCCATTGCAGTCTCACCCTCCCACCCGATCTCGCTCTTCCCATCGTGGTCTCGTATTTCCATGTTCGTCGGTCGCTATCGACATCGACGACATGCCAATTACCCACTACAACAACCTACACTCTGTGTGTTGCATCTTTAGCATGTGGCGTGACATGTCACTCGCCATAGCGGGCACAAGCCACGATGGGGAGGCAAGGTCGGATAGGAGGGCGATACTGCGACGGATAGAGCACACCAGTTACTAGCTAGCATCGTTAGGTAGGCTTGGCGGCGCTTATATATATCAGTTGTGCGGCAACGTACGTGGAGAGTAGCCGGGTGGTGGCGTTGTGCATTGAGAGTGGTTGGATGGCACTCGTTATGGACCTAATTGACAATATACTAATAGATTGTGGACCTAGGGGATTACTATAAAGTTTATGGACGTGAATGACCATCCGAGAATAGTTTAGGGACTCAAGTGGTCACTTTAAGAGTTCGTGGACCTAGATGACCATTCCGAAATAGTTTAGGGACCTGTGGTGCATTTCACTCTTCTAAAATATATAGTGTGATCATTCTATTGGGGCCTACATTTTTCCACTCATCAAATCTGTCACGCGAAGTTTAGCTAAAGTATGCAGACGTAATCCACATTGTTGTAGGTAAAGGTCCACTAAGTGTTGGGTTAAGCTTGCTAATCGATGCTTAAGGATAAGAACATGGTTTTTAAATTGAAGTGTCTGATAACTTGTGCTATAGCCTCTAAATTGGAGGTAATTCACCTAACTTTTGTAAGTGGCTCATCTACTGGTGGTTCAGATGAATATATATGTCAATATCTTGATAAAAAAAATATATATCAAGCATATGTGAGCGCGATAAATGAAGCCTTGATACATTCTTCTGCTCCAAATTATTTGCGGCATATTACTCTGAACCAACTTGCTAACGGCCATTTCATTTTCGCAATAAATAGTGCTAAATTGAACATACTCCGTGTGTCTATCTATTTATATAATGTGTATTCCATCATCGTTGCGCAGAGAACAAGAGAAAACTGCCGCTGGTAGAATATATTTTTTTACTGTACCTTAGAATCTAATACGCAGATTCTTGTGCGCGGCGAAAAGAAAGCTACACATCTGACTGTGTGTAAATAAATTAACCTAGAGCTATAGCTTGGTTAACATATACTTGATTAGGACACATCTGCAATGCTCCCCTTTGTTGGTACCAGCATATCTCTGTCTCTGCATTAATTTAGTTGTCAAAAGAAGCTAGGGCGATGCTTACGTACGTGCTACTAAACCATATCATTAACTTCCTTTTCGTTTTCGTCTGGAGTGTGCCAATAATAAGTGCACAAGCAATCATTCTTTTGTACAGTTCTAGATGACCTCTCCCTCCCGCCAAATGTATGCTGCACAATAACATAGAATGCAATCAATGAATTCGTGCAAATTATGCCCCTTGTAACTTTGATTAGCAAACACAGCAATCAAGTGTAGTACTAAATATATTCTTTTCAAAAGCAAAGTGATAAGTCTTTGCCTTTCGGGGACAATTTCAGACCCACGGCAAGGATGCAGAGTCTGACAAGTTTATCCCAGTTCATGGGAGCCAGTTCACTAACCACAAGTTATTCTGAGCCCATTAGGACAAGAAAGCATCTAACTTATCTGCTTAAGCACCAACATAACCTAATCAGAGTTCATACTCTCTTGCTGCTCCCGCGGAAAACCCATTCCCCACTGGTCTTTTATTATATCCTCTCTCGCTTGGCACCATTGACACGCAGCATACCCTTATGTCGCCAGCCTGTATAAATAGCTGCCGTCCCCTCTCACCATTCCACACCTCATCCAAAAACAATCGCTCCTCTCTTGATCTCTCATCAGCAACAGCAAGAAGAGCACGAGCGAGCGATCTAGCTAGTGCAGGACTGCAAGAGTGCAGCTAGTTCGATCTGCTTCCAATAGGCGATCCAGTGCCATGAGGCCAGGAGCAGAGTTCCCCACGAGCCACGGCGCGCCGACGGCGGCGCCGGCGAACGGAACGGCGCTGCACTCCCCGTGGCAGTCACCGGTGCCATATCTCTTCGGCGGGCTCGCCGCGATGCTGGGGCTCATCGCCTTCGCGCTGCTCATCCTGGCCTGCTCCTACTGGAAGCTGTCGGGGTACCTCGACGCCGGCACCGACCGCGACGGGGCCGGCTCGGGTGGCGACGGCGATCAGAAGGGTTCGGCGGCCGGAGCTTCCAGGCCGGCGGCGGGGTTCCAGGAACATGTGGTGGTCATCATGGCCGGCGAAGAGAGGCCCACGTTCCTTGCCATGCCGGCCGCCAGCCGTGCCGTCGTGGAGCTCGGAGCAGCCGCGACGTCGGTGCCAGGATCGTGCGGCTGCTCCAGCTCCAGAGAGGAGAAGAAGGTGGAGGACGACGGCGGCACCAGCTCGCAACTCCGGTTCGAAGCCGAGGCCGCGAGCAGCCGGAGCCACGAAAGCAGCAGCAGCAGCGGCACGACGGCGCTGCAAGAAAGCTCGCAATAAAAGCTGCCGTTGTTCGGTTAAGCTTTTGCCCTTTTTTTCCTGTTTGGCTCAGTGATCACTGCTTCTTTTCTTCTACCTTATTCTTGGTGGTGTTAGATTAGCTGGACCTGTAGATTCTTGACGTGATTAGTTGGGTTTGGGTTAAATCAATGAAGATACGAAACTTCAATGCGAGTTTTACTGAATAGAAACATTCTCTGCACTCTGCAATCACAACGTGCAGGTGGATTGCCTCTAATATCTGAAGAACCGGTTGGCTTCTGTAACTGTAATTCACTACGGGGTAACTTTCGGAGCTGAATCAGCAGCTATTACAAAGATGAATATACAAAAAATTTTCGGTTTTGGACTTTTGATCCAGTTCTGCAAAAGGAAACCTCTAATGAATTCTTCTGTATTTGCTTGCTGAAGCAATCAGCAGAATCCGGCAACAGAGTCTCGAAGAGGATAGGGAGCTATGGTCAGACAGGTAGTTGAGCTGCTGATGGCCGTGCCGGCCCAGCTGCTGACGAGTGTACCAGAAAGTAGTTCCACATATACCGGAATAATTAAAGCTCCAAGAGCATTTCCCGGCAAAAAAAATAAAAGCTCAAAGAACATGTGAATGGGATCATCACTGCACCTGTCCTTCTCTCCATGAACCCTGGGAGTAACTGGTATCCCCAGGATAAACTGGGGCAGTTTCGAGTCAACTGCAGAGTATCTGGGTCGATATGCCGATCCGGTGGTGCCAGGGACACATGCAGTTACCTCTATCGTACGAAGCTTAACCAGTCCAGGAAGTGCATGCTTCGATTTGAGCTTTACACAAATGCCTACTTCACGCATTGTCACCTTCCTCCTATAGGCATCCTCGCCTCACTTGCTTCAGCGATCGCAAGATTAAAGCGCCCCAAGATCGGAACATCGTTGCCCATGGCGTGTCACTGCAGGCAGGGAGACAGAGTGGGTCAGATCAGAGACAAGATTCAGTAACAGTTATGTCCATCAGTTCATGCTTATCTTCAGAAATGCAGCGCCTCATGTCGATCAGTTTTACTGCGGTTAATCCAGCGTCTTCTATGCAACGCTCATCTGCTTAATTTTCCGCGTAACTAGACTCGAGAATCTGTCAATTCGTGTGGTGACCTGATGAAGGCCTAAAGAACAAGGGGAACAATAGTCTCGTGTACGACGACACAGAATCCTATATATGCTGCAGTCGCCCTGATCCTTGGACCCACTCGCGAATCGACGGATAAACTTCAACAACTATTCTGATCCTCCCTTTGTGCGCCGCATTCGCGTCCCAATTCCGGGAATGGAGGACGACCCAACAGCAGAGCCAGCAACACATGCGGAGATTTTCATTTTCCATTCCCAGGATGCTGCTCGTCCTACTTTTGTGCGTGGCAGTTCGATTCATTCCCGGTGCCCATTGCATCTTACTCGCTCCACGCAGCTACGACACTTCCTCTTGGCGGCCGGGGGAATAGAATCGTGGCCCCCTTTCTCTCTGTCCGTGGTACATTTGCTAGTGGATGGGCACATGAAGGACAGGGAATTTAGGACGGAGGACCGCCGCCTCATGGATGCGGTTTGCAGGTGCCGAGCTGCCAGCCAAAGTCTTATAGTTGCACCGGATTTGATTCCATAAGAGAGAATACTCTAATTAGTGTCAATAACAAGTCATTTTCCTTCAGAGTTTGTGCTTCCCATGACCTTTTCCTTTTTTTCAATGCCTTTTTACTTGATTATTTTTGGATAAATGTGAGATCTTAGAGGATAACAGATGTGAGAACTCTAGAAGAGTGGTCTCTTCTTAGCATGGGGACATGTCCAATGATTTACTTTTAATTAAGATAACATTCATTGAAAAAATTCATAATTTAACTGCAAAGTTTGTGGAGGAAGACGGACACAAAAGAAACGTGGAAAGCCATCTCATGTGTGCTATTTGGAGCAAATAAGGGCCGAAGGCTATGACACGTCCTCAACGCGTACATACGAGGATATCGACTCTCCAAACATCCACCACACCCTCCGTCCCAGACCTCTTCGTGAGGAATTGAGCACTTAGTTGCAAAAAGGTTTGATTTGATCTTTCTCAATTGTTGTTCTCTTCCAACTCTAAAGAGAGGTTGTTTCTAATAAGTCAACCAGTGATCGTCTTGTAAAAGAGAGATTTATGGTTTTTGATAGTAATTGTAAGAAGTTGAAAGTTATTCAATCTCTTCTTTTTCTTTGGTCATGGATATATTTTATAGCACTCGACTAGATTATTTGTCATTTCTTGTTTCATGAGATTTTATAGGAGAATAAATATTAGAGCTAGGGGGCATATGTCATATGATTTAATTTTAATTAAGTTAAATTTTCATTGAAAAGATCTATAATTTACTTCCTTCAAATTAATAGTCCTATAATTTTTCATGAGTCGAATATTCCTTTGTGAAGGAAGAGAATCCAAGAAGTAGGAGCGGATGTTTTGACTTCTATGTTCTATGATAGAAACAAAATCCTTACAAGAGGAACAAGATGCTTCATTCCTTTGTATCAAACGTTAGGTGACATCAGCAAAACATAGGAATCTCATTCCTTTGGAAATCATTTAAGCCAAGTCTTGCTATGAATGCCCATATGACCATTTCAGATGTCACAGTGCTGCATGGATTATTGGATAAATGGGCCTAAGAAAAGGTTGTTGATAGATGTAAAGCTTTCCGGGGAGAATTTTGCAAGCTAGTTAGCATAAGATGTGTTTGCAGGGCGCGTCAAGTTCATATATGCGTTGGTTTTCACAAGGCTTCTCGTCTCATTCACGTGTTCATGCCAAGAGAAGAGTGGATCTAACACACATAAGACCTTTTCCTCAGGAAATTCCGAATGACGAATCTTTTTTTATTTTTTTGAGAGAATGATGAATCTGAGATGTCATGCCCCACAAGTTAAGTCTAATTCATCTACCTTCCCACCCAGTTGCTCAAAACAAAAACTGCTGGCCCGTTATGTGTTTTGACCAATGGGCTGTTGTTCAGGTCGCAGCGCACAGCCCATCGAAGTGGGCGGCCCGTTCCGTTCAGTCGTGGCAAACAGGTGCTGCGCGTTTGAGTTGGCGTTCGTTCGTTTGACCGCTCCACGCCGCCGCCGGCCAATATGGTCGCTCCACATGGCACTTATTCGTCGCACTTTGAACGGCTCTTTCAATCAATACTAGGTTTAATCTGATTCGTGCAGAAAATCAATTCAGCCCAGATCGAGAGGTAGCGCTGGCACGACTCTACAAATGGTGCATAAAGATTTCCGCCGGCCGCGGGTGGATTTTGTACAACTGCCAACAGCATAAGTACGTAGGCGGGGTTCATCAGCTGCTACTTGTCTCGCCAACGGCAAGTCAGCTTCTTCGTTCACTCCAAGGCAAACCCAACGCAACATCTAGATCGAGCGCTGCAGCGCGAGACAAAGCGGTCCGGCTCCGGCATTTGGAAAGGAAGTAAGGAACCAAGGAGCAAACGCATCCCCGGGCGGCCATCTCCATCGGCGCCGCGCGCCGCCATGGGCTCGTCGGCCAGTTCTTGCTGTGGTTCCGAGAAGGTGGAGCAAGGGTAAGCTGTATCTCCAAAACACCTTTTGCAATTAATAGCAGGCTTGTTACTGACCATGGATGGATGGTTTCATGTCAGGCCTGTGACCAACTCGTCGTCGATGAGCAGCACGTGGAGGATTTTCAGCTACAAGGAGCTGCACACCGCGACCAACGGGTTCAGCGAGGAGAACAAGCTCGGCGAGGGCGGCTTCGGCAGCGTGTACTGGGGCAAGACCTCCGACGGCCTCCAGGTATGTATAATTCATGAAGCTCGCTCCAGGTACAAGAATTAATTAACCGATTCTAATAACGTTAATGTGAACGACTGGTCAGATCGCTGTGAAGAAGCTGAAGGCGACCAACAACTCCAAGGCGGAGATGGAGTTCGCGGTGGAGGTGGAGGTGCTGGCCCGCGTGCGGCACAAGAACCTGCTGGGCCTCCGCGGCTACTGCGCCGGCGCCGAGCAGCGCATGATCGTGTACGACTACATGCCCAACCTGAGCCTGCTCTCCCACCTGCACGGGCAGTTCGCCGGCGAGGTCCGCCTGGACTGGCACCGCCGCATCGCCGTGGCCGTGGGCTCGGCCGAGGGCCTGGTGTACCTCCACCACGAGGTGACGCCGCACATCATCCACCGCGACATCAAGGCCAGCAACGTGCTCCTGGACTCGGACTTCGCGCCGCTCGTGGCCGACTTCGGGTTCGCCAAGCTGGTGCCGGAGGGCGTGTCGCACATGACCACGCGCGTCAAGGGCACGCTGGGCTACCTGGCCCCCGAGTACGCCATGTGGGGCAAGGTCTCCGGGGCCTGCGACGTCTACAGCTTCGGCATCCTGCTGCTGGAGCTTGTCTCGGGCCGGAAGCCCATCGAGCGGCTGCCGTCCGGGGCCAAGCGCACCATCACCGAGTGGGCCGAGCCGCTCATCGCGCGCGGCCGCCTCGGGGACCTCGTCGACCCCAGGCTCCGCGGCTCGTTCGACGCCGCGCAGCTCGCACGCGTCGTCGAGTGCGCCGCGCTCTGCGTGCAGGGCGAGCCCGAGCGCCGCCCGGACATGCGGACCGTCGTGCGCATCCTGCGCGGCGAGAGCGACACCGCCGTGGACAAGCCCGTCAGGATGGAGAGCGTCAAGTACGCCGACCGCCTCATGGACATGGACAAGAGCAGCGACGAGGACGACGACATCGACGACGACGACGACGACGTGGAGGAGTACTCGCTGATGGACGACAAGAGCAGCATGAACTTCGGCGCGTTCGGCGCCATGCCGCTGGCGCAGACCATGCACGACCCCTACGCCAAGAGGTTTTCATCGGGAAATGCTAATAATGCCGTCAAGATATGATCTGCCACCATTACTTCTTCGTGGGCGTGATTAAATTTATTATGTACTTTCTTTTTGTGAATCTTGTATGAACTTATCCTTAACAACTCTAGTTAAAGATCGATTTAGTTGGGTGCGTGCTGAAACTATTGTAATCTAAGTATATGCAACTTTTGTTGCCCGGAGTTTAATTGTGTTGTTATCTCTAATAGCAAATCTGGTGGAATGTATTTTTTTTAGTTCCTGTGGGTGTTCACTGATAATATAGAGTACGAAGAATTTTGTGTGACGTTTAATCTACATTTTTTTCTAGCATATTCAGTAAAAATTATGAAGATCGTACTCCCAAAATAGCTTATGCAATTATCTCTTACTAGAATGTGCCTAAACACATGTTAAATTGTAGAAAAGTCTAGAAAAATGTGGTCTGATAGTGACTTGGAAGCTGCGATTGCCTCGGATTTTTCACAGGTTTCGTCTCTAGCTTTTGGCCATGGAAAAAACTGGCAAACCGTGCAAGATCAGTTGCAATAACTTCTCAGAATTGTGTTGACATTGGACTTTCATATTAAGTTGCCTCAATTTGGTTTGGAACCGTTGCCCATGGCCCAATTTAAGATGGGCCAAGCATGTCAACACCATGTGATGTGCTAAAAAAACACGTGAGGAATTCATGTGACAACATGCGTGAATTCTAGTCCTATGAAGATGTCCTCCAGCTTTTTGCTACCATTGAAGAAAATTGTTCTTACCTGCGGACTTAAATGAAGATGTACTGCAGCTTTTTTCAGTGTTCCAAAGAATGTCCTCGTTTGTGCTGAGCAAGAGAGGATTTGACGCGACAAGTGCGTCAAACAAAGAGGAGTTCGTCTTACGCCATTGACAAAACTTGTTCGGATAAAGAGGAAACCCTGTATATGTATCGGTCATCAAAACAGTTGGTAGATGTAGGTGTTCACTGCGGAAACATTTCAGTCTTCCTCCCCTCCCGCAAAGATGTCTTCATACTTTTTGCACTGTTTTTCAGATTATTGCTGACCGAGAGAAAGGGAGCGGCAATGAGTCATGGACAGATGTTGGGTTTGCAAACATCCGAGAGTTCATGGCGGATTGGTGTGCTCCATTTTGGGGTACATGGCAACGACATCACACTAGCAATTTGTATAAAGCATGTTGTCTCATCTTCTATTCCCACCTACGTGCTGTATTGTGGAAGTAAATTTGCAGAGATCAGCTCGGATTATCAAATCAGCATGATCATTGATCAAAATCTAAGAAGAGCATATTGGCATACAAAATTAATTTCACATAATAACTTAGATGGTGATGATTACAGTAGTTGATATCCCCGGCGCGGTTACTGCCTGCAATTTCTCTTGCGGACTCAAAAACAGAAGGGGCGGCTGGCTAATCCAGCGAAGGGTGCTAGCAGCAGCAGTAGCAGCCGCTACCGCAGTAGTAGTATACAATTATACATCATGAGTAGCATACGTAAGGCTAGCTCAAAAAGAGGTACACGGGATTACTAGTTTTTCCCCTATACATCGTCGATACAACAAGGCACGGCGCAGCGACGTGCCGTGCCGGATCATATCATGCGCTGCGCCGGCCGTGGCAGTACGTGCGCGGACAGAGAGACCGGGACGACGGCGATGCGACGGGTATATCAGAAGGTTGGCACGACGCTGTAGCTGAAGTCGAGCATGTAGGAGGACGGCGCGGTGGGCACGGCGGCCTCGGGCTCGGGCTCGTCGGCGTCGGTGTCGTTGTCCGTGCGCTTGGCGAAGCGGCCCTTGATCCTGGGCCGCGTCTCCGCGTAGGCCTTGCGCGACGCGTAGCGGATCGTCTTCTCGAACCGCCGGTTCTTCCTCTTCTCGCGGTACCGCATCAGCCGCGCCTCCCTGCCTTCCCCCATCACCGGCCGCGGTGGCACGTCCCCGCGCTCCGGCACCGCCTCTGACGCCGCGTCCACCGACGACACCTGCGCGTATAATTACCGCGAGCCGATCAGTTCATCGTGCACATGGGTTGATTACTGATTGATCAACAAGCTAGCAAGCCGTAATTAAGTAATTTGAGGAGGGATCTTACGCTGTGGCTTGGAGGCGTCGCGGTGTACGGCATGTAGGCTTGTTGATGATGAGGCTTGGGGCGGGTGAAGTCGAGCTCGAAGCTCCCGTGGCCGCCTCCCACGCACAGGGCATCCGGAACCACGCCCACCTCAGACGAAGAGCCCTGCAAACGGAGGAGATTAAACAAAGATTAGACGTCGTCCATGGGATTATTTTGGTAGTATCTTCTCTCACGGAAAAAGGAAGCTTACGCTGTGCGCGAGCGAGTGTGCCGTGTAGGAGCTGTAGGAGGACTGCTTGACGCCGATGCCGCCGGTGAAGTCCAGCTCGACGGCGGCGACGCCGCTGGGGACCACGCTGTCGGCGTGCTGGAATCGCGGGAGCTCGACGTTGAGGTAGGGGTCCAGGTCGGAGAAGAGGTAGTCCAGCTTCATGTCCTTGGCCTCCACGTTCAGGTTCAGCACCTGGTGCTGCTGCTCGCTCACCGCCTTGTGCTCCTCCTCCCCCGCCGCGGCGTCGCCGGCGGTGCCGAACAGCATGGCCTCCACGGCCGCCGGGGACCCGATGGGCGCGACGGGCACGCGCGTGTGGCGCCTGGCCAGCGGGTTGGCCTGGTGGATGTCGGCGTCGCAGGTGGCGCACAGCACCGCGGCGTCGGCCTTGCACGTGACGGCGGCGGGGGCCATCTCGCAGACCTCGCACACCCACACGCGCTCGTGCCCGGCGTGCCCCGGCCGCGCGTCGCACGACGAGCACAGGAACGCGCCGCCGCACGTGCGGCAGTGCACCGCCGCCGGGGCCGCCTCGCACGCGCCGCACCGCCGCCCGCCCACGCCCCAGTACTTGTGCAGCTCCATCGCGCCTTCTGCTTTCACTCGCGGTCTCGGCTGTACTAGCAGACAGCAAGCTGGAAAGGTTCGGTGCGAGGAATGGCAATGGCGATGGCGCGTGCGCGTAGTGGGGGAGGAGGCAGGGGGCACAGTGGTGATGGCCGCGGTACATGTAGTGGTAGGTGCGGGACCGTGACGTGGCGCGGCTGCCACACGTGGTGGGCGCAGAACCAAGAGAAATCGATTAAATAATTTTATTTCCGGATTTCGGCGGGGCCAGTGGGGCCACTAGTCGATTTGTGCATGTGACGGACGTGGGCCCTACGCACGAGAGGAAGGAGCAAGATATCTGCCGCGTCGACTGTGGCGGGTCGTCCTTTCGCCAGGATCAATGGATATGGGGCTAATCGCAGACGGTGATGCTGGATTTGACGGCGCGGATAAACGGCGGTCCCCTGCCTTCACATCACTTCCTTCTTTTCTTCTTCTCGTAACAAAACAAATAATATTTCTACAAATTTAAGAACAAGATGAATGGTCTATTCAGAAATTAAAAAAAATACTTATATTTTAAGACATAACGAATACAAAGTTAGCTAACATGAGTACTTTAGGTTTATCGTGAAGCGTTTAACGAAAGTGTCTAACATTCATCGTTTCCAAGCAGCTATGTTTAGGCATCTCGCTTGTGCCTCGTAAAAGAAATACCCATGAATCACACTTATGCTTTACTCTATACTCTTCGATAGTATAGTTGAAACGTAAGACCGAGACTTCCACTAATGGCCTAATGTAACTATGAAATACATGTGTATACATTACCAAAACTAGTGATGTTCTTGTCATAGATTATTATTATCCTCTTAAGTCAAAATATATCATATATGATAAGGGACATATAGGATCTTCAAGGCATATGATTAACTAGTAAATATATTTTGAAAGCAATCGCCCTTCCGGCCGGGTCACGAGCTGCAACCTCTATAGTTCCTCAAAGCTGAAAAAGACAAAGATTAGCTTTACGGGTTTGACGCCGTGCTCTCCACCGTTAGAAAATTAGCATGCCGAGATCAATAATTAGCCGGTGATTCGCCGCACGTCAAAATCAGGCGACTTTTCCCTGCCACCTAAACAGATTTTGCGGCTGAGCCAAATGTCCAAACCACCCTCCGGTGGTCCTTGCTATTTACAGTATAATAATGCGCAGCATGAAAATGTACGCAGCTCGTTGAAAAATAAATTTTTCCTTCTCCCTGTTCGTAGTACAGTTTAGGGTCAAACACCGTACGGTCACTTCAAAAATGACGTTACCAAGCTACCATTGTGGACCTTAAGCATATTTTCATGTACATGTTGATACCCTCTTTAATTAATTTGACATCATTATCCTATATACTAGGCGTACTAGCCTTGATCACCATCTCCTTAATGTTGATCCTATCATGTCTTTTTATTATTATTATTTTTGCAAGGGATCCTATCGTGTCTGTGACCTCAATTACATATCGACAGCTACTCGTCAGTGATTTCAGTGAAGACATTATTTTTCGCTAGAATGCATGCAGCCATACACTTCCCGGGAACAACCAACAAGAAATTGTTTAGAGATTTGAGTAGTCAGAAGATCACTATCATACTTGCCAAATAAGAATAGCATAAGACGTGATATGGATCCTGGAATCTAATAACCTTTCTTTCAAGATCCATTCCAGGTTTCTCTCAAGTTCCATGCGTCAAGATTAGAAGAAAAAACACATCACCTTTGAAGTCAACGGTGCCACTAATGTAGGATGCAAAAAAATTTGCCTTCTATGTTTGGAAATTGGGATTTTGGAATTTCTGTGACAGGATAAGATGGGTAGTTTGGTAATTGGGTAGATAAAACGAGCGACTCGGCCGCGTTGAGTCACAGTCGAGCTCGAGAATCTTGACCCATTGCCCGACGTGGACGCGTCGACTCGCGACACATACAGGGGCAGAATCGTCAAATAAGCGCGATGCCAGGTGACGAACCGGATGCCGTCATCTCGCAAAGCTGGCGATCCGCTGCGGAGGTAGCCCGTGTGGCCTTGCCACCGTGGCCCGATCCCGATTGATTTTGCTTTTGAAATTCATGGCCACATTCATCAAGGTTTAATGGCTCAACAATGACAACCGTTAGCTCACAAGAGTTAATGCCAACTGATGTACACATCTTTTCCTTGCCGGTTGAGCCCCAGTAAAGTACTAGCGTACTGGTCCAACATTATTAGTACTAATATAAAACGATCCTTCCAAATGAGTTGTTTGTAACAAAGTTGTTCAGGATTGAGTACTAAAGTAGGTTGATACATGGTGCAATTTTAAACCCACATGTTATTGCCTAAGCATTTTGTTTGGAGTGTAAATTGATCTAAAAAAGACAGCAACCTTTATATGTTTAAGAATATTATTTGTATACATGTCAGTTCTTTATGATAAATGATTTGCAAAAAAAGTCCTTTATGATAAATGTATAAAGGAATTATGAGGCTTGCACAATATAATATTCTTATTAAGTTCGCACAGGACATTCAAAATCACCCTTTTTCCTGTGGATGTCACATTCAAAATCACACCTGGAACCCCATTCAAAATCACATCTGGAACCCCAAACATACATGTAGCTTGTCATAGTGCAGCTGCTGTGGGACTGTTGTACAGTAGGTAGGTCATTAGAAGTCGGAAATGCCTCAAAGTGGTGTGCTGTTCCGTGACGCGCACAGGATTTGGGGATTGGAGTAGGGCCGACATCAACTCGACGGAAAGACGATTGGTTTTGCCGCCAACATCTCGCGCGGGCCCACCTTCCCGTGCTGTTAAGCTTTCTTCACGTGATTGTAGCATTTAGGACTTGGAAAGATTTGGGTCTCGACGCCAAACCTCTCTCCATAATTTGCTACAGTTGATGCTCCGAATTTTCCAGACGAATTGGCCAGTTCAGCTGGTGAGCCTTCAATCCTTCATCAACGTTTACAGGTGGACATGTTGGCCCACTAGGCTTCTAAAAATGCCACGGTTATGCAGGTGGGGTTGCCGTTGCAGACTTGCAGTTCAGATCATAAAAATTGCCGCAATATTATACAAGGGAAATGCATCTTGCAGTTCATGGAACCCTCGAAACAATGACTAATAATACTACTTATAGTAGCTAGGAACTTATTCTTTTTTCTCAAGAAAGGAGCACATATTTCATTAAGAGGGAGAGACAGGAGCCTATTGGAATGCCTGTCTTTTTTCCCCCAAACTTATGTCAATGGAGATATCCTTCTTCTTTTTTCTAGGGAAAAAAGAATTAAAAAGTTTTCTCTAGTAACTTCCTCGTCGAAACGTCACTTAAATAACTTTACAAATCAAAACTGGACCGGTCATAATCCGCAATTATTATAAGGTGAAAAAGAAAACCCTACGAATCAAGAGCTAAGATGCTCAGCCAAGCATCTCCTGTTCTCCCGGACAACTCCCAGCCAAGAACTCGGCACAAGGCTGGACGTCGCCCTCGGTCGCGTGGCAGGAGCCGTGAACGCGCGTGGCGTGTGCCAATGGCAGGCATCGCGCGTACGCCTGAGCATGGGATGGGAACGATCTTTCGTTCTCGCTCGCGCTGCTCAAGATTCAAGAACCGGTGCGGCGTGATCTGAACTCTGGGGAAAAATAAACTGGCTGCTTGACCTGCAACAGCAACGATCATTTTCCTTCCGAAAATCTCATACCATGTCCATCTCAGAGTAAGGATGCACAGCAGTTTCAGAGTTCAGGCTGATCATGATAAGGATTACCAGCACTGTGCAGGCAACAGGTACAGGCACGCCGGCGCATGTTACGTCCAGCATTAACAAGGAGCGAGTTCCGTGCACTTCTGCGCCTCTGCCAAGATTTCTAATCCGCTTGGCCGCAACCACCATCGCGTCAGCGTCAGTGCGGGCTTTACCGAGTGTGCCGCGCACTCACCTCCAGCCGATCGGTGTGCCGCGCATTCCTTTCCCTAAAGGGGAGCAACGGCAACGATGCAAAAGCAGGCCAACGGATGATGAACCGTCGCCCGGTGATGCCCAAGTTCAGACAAGTCCCGATCCGATCGGTGGCTCACGGCAACAAAAAGGAGAGGCTCAATTGAAAGCTAGAGCGATTAGAGGATCAATTGCACGTTTTCTGGAAACAGAGAGCCCATAATGCGTGGCTCTTGAAGGGGGATCGAAATACAAAATTTTTTCATGCTTTTGCTTCTGAAAGGAAAAGAAATAATTGTATTAAGAGGCTGAAGGTGGATGGTGGCGGTGTGGTGGAGGGAAGGGAACTGAAAAATTTTATATCTAACCAATATCGCATTCTGTTCTCCACTCATGCAGCAGGGCACTTTGAGGAAGTCACAAGCTGTGTCACAGCACGTGTGACTCAACACATGAACGAGGTGCTCACAGCACCTTACTCTGGTGATGAAATTTGGAAGGCATTGGATTGTATGGGTGAACTGAAGGCACCAGGTGCCGATGGCATACCTGCCCTATTCTATAAGCGCTTCTGGAACCTGGTTGGGGAACGGGTGAAAAATGAGGTCCTCGCGGTTTTGAATGGTGCTGAGATGCCGGATGGTTGGAACGATACAATTATTGTCCTAATCCCAAAGGTCAAAGCACCAGAGCACTTGAAGCAGTTGCGCCCCATTAGTTTGTGTACGGTTCTGTACAAATTGATCTCCAAAGTGATCGCAAACAGGCTGAAGCTTATCCTGCGTGACTTGATCTCACCATCCCAGAGTGCTTTTGTGCCGGGCCGGATGATAACGGATAATATCCTTCTCGCGTACGAACTAACGCATCATTTAAAGAATAAGAGACAAGGGGCTGTCGGAGTGGCCACGATCAAGCTGGACATGAGTAAAGCATATGACAGAGTGGAATGGGGCTTCTTGCAGCAGATGATGTTGAAGCTGGGTTTCAATCAGCAGTGGGTGGATCTGATTATGAAGTGTATTTCGACAGTTAACTATAAGATCAAGGTCAACGGGGAGTATACCGAAGCAATTATTCCACAACGTGGTCTCAGGCGAGGAGACCCGTTGTCTCCCTACTTGTTTCTTCTATGCGCTGAGGGCTTGTCAGCCCTTCTACAAAAGGCAGAAGTGGACAAGAGGATAGTGGGTGTGAAGATTTGCAGGGGGGCCCGAGCATAAATCACTTGTTCTTCGCTGACGACTCTTTAATCATTATGAAGGCGGAGAACAAGTGTGCAACCAAGCTGGGGAGGCTTCTGCATATTTATGAGCAAGTTTCAGGACAAATGATAAATATGGAAAAATCATCCATTCTTTTTAGCCCGAATACAAACCCCGAAGTGAGAGACCAAATAAAACAAACCCTGTCCATCAGCCAGGAGACAAGTGCAAGAAAGATACCTAGGCCTCCCAATTTCTATTGGCAAGGCAAGGAAGAAGACCTTCTCTTATATAAAGCAAAAAATTTGGGCAAGAGTACGAGGGTGGCAAGAAAAATTATTGTCAAAGGTCGGGAAAGAAATTCTTATCAAGGCGGTTGCCCAGTGCCATCCCCACCTATGCTATGTCCTGTTTTGATATTACAAAGGGGTTATGTGATGAACTCGGTTCGATGATAGGGCGGTATTGGTGGAGTCAGCAGGACAAGACACACAAGATACATTGGATAAGTCGGGAAAAATTGACTCGGTCCAAGAAGAAAGGAGGTCCGGGGTTCGAGAGATCTCCATTTATTTAATAAAGCCATGTTGGCACGCCAGAGCTTGGAGGTTGTTGACCTGCCCGGATACCTTATGTGCCAAGGTTCTTAAAGCAAAGTACTATCCAAATGGTTCAACTGTTGCATTGTCGCACAAGAGGAAGGATCTCATACACATGGAGGAGCATCGTCTTAGGCATCGAGTTGCTTAGAGAGGGAATTATATGGAGGGTGGGGAATGGTGCATCTATAGACATCCGGCAAGATCCATGGCTGCCAAGAGGAACAACAAGAAAACCGGTTACACCTAGAGGACAATCCTTGCCGACAAGAGTGGAGGAACCGATCAACCCCAATTTAGGCGAATGGGATGAGCAAGCGGTCCGAGACACCTTCCGGCAGCAGGATGCTGATGTTATTCTCAGCCTGCCTATCTCCGAAGGAGAGTCGGATTGGATGGCATGGCACTATGACAAGGCCGGTAAGTTCTCGGTGAAATCGGCTTACAAACTAGCGATCCGATCAAGGGATAACCGAGCATGGCACCGACGCTTCAACGTCAAATGCAACAGTCGCTTCGGCCTCAACCATGGAGTGGCACAAGATTTGGCAGCTCCGACTCCCGAACAAGGTGAAGATGTTCTTGTGGCGATTTGCGCATAATAGCTCGCCAGTCCGTCGAAACCCGCAACACAGGGGGTGAGATTGGACACACTCGTCCGTCGTGCCACCGCTTTGATGAAGATTCAGGCCACCTATTTTTCAAATGCAAGCATGTTCGTGAGTGTTGGCGAGTGTTGAGCCTCGACCAAACCCGGATAGAATTGAGTTCCTGTCAATCCGGAGAGAAATCATTCAGAACATTTGCAACATGGAGACCCAACTACAACACAAGCTGGTTATCCTCCTATGGCGCAGCTCGGTGCGCAAGAAATAAGGTCTACTCGGGGAAAGAATTTGGAATACCGGCGAAGTTTGCCGTTCCGTGGAGTTCCACCTTGAAAGTCGCCTAGAGGGGGTGAATAGGCGATAATCCCGAAAATCACTTAATTTAACAAATTAAATTCGCAGAAAGATTTGTCCGACTCAAATGTCCGACTATAGTAGGATAAGTCCGACTATGGACTAATATCCGACTAGAGTAGGACAAATCCGACTCCCTCGTGCGGAAAGGGGAACAGGAGTCAAGATGGACAAATCCGCGGAAATTAAGCAACAAGCAAGCAGCTAGCAACACTAGAAAGCTAGGGCTACAAGTAGACAAACAAGCAAGCCACCTATGCAAGTTAATCTAGAAATTTAAGCAAGAACACCCTAGAGCTATAGCACATCAATTTGCAAGAAATAAAGGGGAGACACAAAGACACACGATTTTTCACCGAAGTTCAGCTCCACCAAGAAGCCTACGTCTCCGTTGAGGAGTCCACCAAGGACCGGGTTGCTCTCAACCCTAAACCTCGTCAAACCGCCACAAAAGGCCGGTTTAAATCCACTAAATCAAAGCTCCACGAAGGGAGGGGCAATACAAACGACCCGAGTCTCAACCACAAGCTTGGGAGCTCGCCGGGTAACGCCTAACCGTCTAGGGGATGAATCCCCAAGAGTAACAAACACACCAAGTACCGGCGATGGAAAGAATCAAGTGCTCTTGAGATGGAGATGAAGCTCAACGATTTTCTCCTCAATCTTCTCACAAATCCACCAAGGATTGGAGTGGGGAATCAAACTTGAAGAAGAGGAGAGCTTGAGTGAGTTTGGGAGTGTTTTTGAGAGTGTGGGAGATGCCAACCGGACAAAAGTGGACGAGGTCCACTTTTATAGCCGGGGCATCCAAAAGAGCCGTTGGCTCGGATCCGACTCGGATACATCCGAGTGAGTCGGATAAATCCGATCGCTAGGGTTTCGAGAGAATGGATTTCGCTCCGGAGTCCGAGTGTTAAATCCGACATAACTCGGATATGTCCGAGTGCTCTTGTGGAGTCGGATATGTCCGACGGAGTCGGATTGTCCGACTCCTAGGGTTTCAATCGTGTGCCACCGTTGACGCCGGTTTTTGACCAAGGGACCCATTGTCGGCGACTATAGGTCAAAAGAGGGCCGGTGGGCGGAAGGCCGACGGCCGCTTAGGCGAGTAAAGGCGCATCCCTCCCGGGAATCGTGCGCGGACGCCAACGTAAGAGCATAACATTGATGGGCCCGGCCCACGTTGTAAAATTAGAAATAATAGTTTAATTTTGGGAAAGATCCTAGTCGGTTAGGAAATCGGCCCGAAGAGGGTCCGAGTAGGATTCTTTGTGCCGAGTATAAATACATACTCGGATGTAACATGTAAACTCGATTCACATCCAATACAACTTTCGGCGCATCGCCAAACCCTAATTTTCTCGTCAAGTCTTTACTCGTTTTCGCGCGGGATCTTCGGGGCTCTGGTCGACAACAAGTTGGCTTGACAAGGTAATTATGTTGTCTAGTTCTCGGCGCATTGTTCGTAATTAGATGGCTTAATTGCTAGTTATCCGCGACTAGATCTGTTCCGGATCGGCGTAGTGAATATCGGCCGGGATGAGTCAAGTTGACCTCGGTCCGGCTCGTGGTGGAGGTAGTTTGACTTGTCCCGCTCCCCGTCCCAGCCTTTGTTCCCAACGCCGATTGGCTCAAATCCGGTCGTTCGAGTCACAAGTAACCACTATGAGAATTCTTCTACATCTTGGCCGATTCGATCGTGCGATTCGGTTGACGTGTCCCGTGTTTGCCTTTGCGATAGTTGACTTGTCCTAGGCGCATGCAGCCGATTGGCCAGGGTGTAGATTTACTTTCATAGTTAAGGCGTTTATGATTGTGCTTATCCTGAATCGGCCAGACGTGCGCGGCCGTTAGACCTGGTCCGATCGTGTGCCATCGATCGACTTGTCCTGTTGGAGCGATCGGTCGATTTGGGATCTGCGTGGTTGTATTTGTCTTACTTGTTCTTTCGGAGTGTTTAGCCGATTGCTTATCACGTTCATCAGCTGTTTTATGTTTAATTAGTGCCAAATCTGTTAAAGCTGCTTTTGAATCTAAGTCATTAGTATGATTTTATTGATCATCATTATACATTTAGATAGATCTAAATAATTCATCGCTATAATCAATGGCGGAATCGGCCGAATACCCGATCGGCCGATTCACTGGATCCGATTGATGTTTGAAACATCTTCTTGTTATCAAATTAGTTACATCCCATTAACAATTGCCTTGTTTACGTTTTATTCAATAATATATTCCTGCAAAGTCTTAATAATTTGATCGCTTATCGACGAAATCGGTCGCTAGCCACCGATTGCATGTTATAGCGTCGGCCGATTCCGTATCATTCGTATCACAGTTCGTTCGCTCTGGCATTTAATACATAAATGGATGGGCCGTGTTGTTCCTATATATGGCCGATTTTGTCTATCTTACGCCATAATCGGCCACGGCCGCACATCGGTCTATCCGGGCCGATGACCCGGAATTTTACACCTTTTATTGTCTTTGTTGGTTTGCAGGAAAACCATCCGCACGCACCAGCGCACACGAACATCGGCGAGCCGAGCCGGTCCGTTGGGAGCACAGGACTCTGCGTCAGCCGGAGTTTCGGTGGACTCTCCGGACAACGGTGTATTGGCGACTTTTGACGTCAACAGCCACGGTTCCGGAGTCCGACTCTCTGTCCGATCGAGTCGGATAAGTCCGAGTCTATGTGGAATTTCCTTTGGCCAGCTCTCTAGAGTCCGAGTCCAATATCCGAGTGAGTCGGATATGTCCGACTCCATATGATATTTTGTGTTTGGAATGAGTTTTGAGCACTTTCATTTTTCACACCTCACACTTGTGTGTCCCTCTTGATAGTACGGTGTTTCCTATACTCAAGACATAAATAAAAGGCTTCATAGCTTGATCTTGAGCATGAGTGATCCATTTTTCAAATCTTGCACGTATGAGTGAGTATGGCCACTTCCTTTTTGTGTTTCTTTGCTCTCAATTGAATTTTAGATATGCACTGCACACAAGCTCATTTAGAATATTAGTCCTTTTTAATTGTATTGACGTCAATCACTCAAAACCATAATTAGGGTCCTAGATGCACTTTCACACCTGTTGGAGGCAACGAAGTTGGCAAAATCTGAATCCAGAGAAGCACAGAGGGCACAGATGAGATGGATGCCACCGCAGGAGGACACGTATAAAGTGAATATAGACGGATCTTTTCTGTCCAAGTCTGGCAAAGGGGGATGGGGGTATGTGGCCCGTGGCAGCGAGGGCAACTTCCTGGATGGGGGAGCTGGGAATATCAACAGAGTAGCCTCGGCTATCCAAGCAGAAGCCACAGCAGCTTTGATGGGGCTACAGCGGGCGGCGCAACTGGGAATGAATCGAGTGGTCCTTGAGACAGATGCTGCTAATCTTGCAAGGGGAATCACAACGACGGAGTTGGACGGCAGCTGTGAAGGGGGACTTTACAAGCAAATTAGAGTGCTCATGGCAATGTCCTTTGTGTCTTGTGAAGTGTCTGTGTGTTCACGGGTTTGTAACAAGGTAGCTGACAGCTTAGCTACCTATGGAGTCAGCGTGTTGCCGGCAGGCGAGCGTGTGTTCTGGTGCCAGGCACCTGGGTTTGTAAACCAACTAGTATCTGACGATTTGCCTGGAGCTAGAGTTTAATTGAAAGCCTTTGGGCGCGTTCGTTTCCAGGCCTCTAAAAATTAGACGGGTCACATCAAAGAGAATCTTACTATTTAAGTAGTATTTTTATTAATTTAATGACAAAACCTATGTCACGATCCCTCCTCTAATTTGCGAGACTGAATCTAATGATCATAATTAATCTATGTTTTGCTACAAGTAATGCTACAGTAAACATCTTCTAATCACATCTTAATTACACTCGTTGGATTCGTCTCGTGAATTAGATAGGGGTCTGCAATTAGTTTTGAGATTAGACTTTATTTAAGTACTCCAAAATGACAAAATTCTCTTTGATGTGACCTCTAAAAATTATATGCCTGGAAACGAACACACCCTTTGTTCAAAAAAAAAAAAAAAAAAAAAGGAGAGGCATGGCTCGCGGCAGCGTCGGATCATGGACCACCTCTGATCCGCCGGTGATCGGAAAGGAGCAGATGGTGAAGCGCCAATGGCTTTCGCAAAAGGAGCTCAAGATTTTGGAGTGGTCGGCAGAGCTGTTCAGATGTAACAACGTGCATCGCTGCATGTGTTGTTGTCAGTGAAGGCAAGGGATTCATTCCGTGTTGTTCACCTAACAGGTTTCGATCTCACAGTGCATTTCGATCGCACGGTTCAACCTACTAATGGAGTAAAGGATGATAAAAACTACGGATCAAATGGTACAATCGAAATGCAACTTTTGTTCATCAAAATCTGGTGCCAGGTTCAGTAAGTTTCACGTGTCAGAACCCTGCAAAAAACTAGTTATATTTCGGTCGCGGTCATTACATATACTGCAATTTCGATGAGCATAACTTCTTGTTTTCATGCCTAGAACGTCATGCAAAACACTGTAACATTTGATCTGGATGTATATAGTCAAATACTCTACGACTCTAGGATCGTCAGAACAAGAAGTTCAGGAAGAGCCTTACAAGTTCAGCATACAGAAAATTTGAAAATTCAGATAGAGATTCCGACAGCATGGCTGAAATGTTTCAAATAAACCACAGTGACTAGATATCCCAACATAATGACAACAGGGTTCATCAGATTAGCAGGACAGCAGGCCGAAAAAAATCTTTTTGCATGTATTTCTTGATATCATATATATAAGAATGGAATGTACAGTACTGAAAGTATACTAAAGAATGTCATTCTATCATCAAATTAGCTACTAAATGTTTGGAAAAAATAATTTCGTGCTAATATAGACCGTATGTTATTCTGCATATCTATCAAGAAACCTCTAAAGCTTAAGAAAGATAAACTCCACGACGGATTGTATTTCGCCGATCAATTTGAGGGCTTCCTTCTCTGGTTCCTCATCAACTCCAATAGCCATTATCGCCTCCTTTCCTGGAGCAGTCCTTCCGACGCTCATAAAGTTCACATTTACATTCATATTACCCAAAATTGATCCAACTTTTCCAATAATGCCCGGCTGATCAACTTGGCAGCATAGCAGTAGGTTGCCCTCTAGGCTAACATCGACATTGAAAGACCCAACCAGAGTGAGATGTGGTGTTCCATCCTTAACCTTGCCTTCCACCCTGATGTCACCTGCATCAGATAAGGCACCAGCAAACTTAGACTCTACATTGGCAAGGTGGACTTGGATAGAATCCAGAGGTACTTCTGGTGAACCATCAAGCCAAATTCTCTCCTCAACAATCTGAAGGCCTCTTTGCTTGGCGACATAGTCCGCATTGACTATGTTAACAAATGCACTTGAAATTGGCTCAATTATGCCTTTGGTGACCATAGCGCGGAGGATTCTTGTATCCAGGTCATCTGGGTCTCTAGCTGATGAGTAGACAACCTTGACTCTCTTAATCCCGCTCCCACCAGCTACAAGTTGCACGACAAGTCGGCCCAACTTCTCAGCAAGGAAAACATAGGGAGATAACTCTGATAAAACCTGTGCGAAGAAACTGTTTAAATGCAAGCAGATTGCATAATTATACCGAAAAGACACTACGAATATTTCCTTCCTAGGTAATGAGAGTACCTCATCAGGGACCATTGGAGCATTTACAGCAGTAGCAGCCAGATCTCCTCTAAGTGCACCGATAACAGCCTCTGCAATTTCAACAGCCACACCTTCCTGTAGCACATAAAGTTGAGAGGATAAGCTAGTATGGTATGCTGTGGTACAAGTAAGCTTGTTAGGAAGGAAAGAAACACACCAACCTGGGCTTCCGTTGTGCTCGCTCCGAGGTGCGGTGTGACAGTGACATTCTCATGGTGCACTAGCTTGCTGTCTTTCGGCGGTGGCTCCTCGGTAAATACATCAAGTGCAGCCTGATTCATAACCACAACACAATCAGAAAAGAAGCTAAAAGATCTCTCTCTTTTTCTGAAAACACATTACATGTTTTGTTTTTTAAATAAAAAACACATTTGCACAATGAATAATGTTAGGCAATGCCTGATGTCAATTGTGTTACATAGATATGCACTGTCAGCATTAGGATGAATAGCCATGCTGAACGGAATGTACCTGTGCAACTGTTCCATTATCAAGTGCTCTTAGCAACGCGTCTTCATCAACTACTCCACCCCTTGCAACATTGACAATTCTAACACCTTCTTTCATTTTTGCAAAAGTTTCATCATTGAAAAGCTTTTCTGTAGATGGAGTAAGAGGCATGTGCAGTGATATGAAGTCTGCTGTAGAGATGGCCTCGTCAAATGATACAAGATCTACACCAATTGCCCGGGCTCTGTCAACAGGAGCATATGGGTCATGGGCAATGATGTCCATCCCAAGTCCTTTTGCACGTCGTGCCACTTCTGAGCCAACCTTTCCAAAACCCATAACAGCCAGAGTCTTCCCCACCAAGGATACACCAATAAATTTGCTGCGTTGCCATTTGCCTGAATTATGCAGAATAAAGCATTCAGTAGAAATATACTGTGATCAGAACAATAATGAAACAACTCCAGTACATAAGCATTCTTCTATCTGTCAAAATGAATTTGTGACTAATGGCATTCTGACTCAGGTCACTTCAGATTAAAACAGTTTCGAAAAAGATCAGCCAATGGAACAACCTGAAATGTATCAACAATAAATAACGAAATGGCAACAAGGATGACACTATTATCTGGTAACTCAAGAATGCTTGACATGACCTCACGTAGTTAAGTTAAAAATAAGCTAATGACCTTAAAAAAACTTTGTTGGTTACTGACTAGTGAGGGCTGTCAGAAATAGGAATTCGCCTCATCACAATTTAGGTGCCTGTATGTGCAATGACCCTAGGACAGATTAAGTTACATAAGCTTAAACATGCTTAAAAAACTTACACCTCCTATTATTGGCCAATGGCAATAAACAATTATACACGCACGAGTGTTGATTGAACATCACGCCCGAGTCGTTGACAACCTAACCCTTTTTTTATATAAAAAAGTACGCACTTGTAGAAACGCAATGCAGGCAAGCTAAGCATCCTCCGGTCTCGCAACGGCAAACATGTTTGTGTATTGGTGTCAACATGCACTAAACTATTTTTAAGAGAAGAAAGAGAGCAATGTGCATCGATCAGCAAAATGATGGAATCGCAAGGGGATTTCGAACGAACGGCATTCCCTTGAACAGGAACAGGTGCACAGTGTTTCCGCAACCGCAACCACCTTATCGGGATTCCAGAAAAAATCTGTGGTCGGAATGGACCTACACCGTCGTGCACACATTTCTTGTCTCGAGAGGAGGAACGAGGGCGTACGTACCGGCCTTGAGCGAGGCGTCGGCCTGTGCGACATTGCGCGCCATGGCGGCGAGGAGCGCGACGGCGTGCTCGGCGGCGGCGACGGTGTTGGCGGTGGGCGCGTTGACGACGAGGCAGCCGGCCTCGGTGGCGGCCTGGAGGTCGACGTTGTCGATGCCGACGCCGGCGCGGCCGACGACGCGGAGCCGGCCGCGCGCCGCCTCGAACACCTCGCGCGTGACGCGCGTGGCGCTGCGCACCACGAGCGCGTCCACGAGCGACACCTTGGCGCGGAGCTCCTCCGCGGAGAGCTCGTAGGAGCAGTCCACGTTGGCGAACTCGCGCAGCAGGTCCAGGCCCGCGGGGCCCAGCTTCTCCGTGACCAGCACCGTGGGCCGCCCGCCCCCGCCCAACGCCCCATTCCTCGCCGCAGGGGACGCCGAAGGGATGCTGGCGCGGAGGTGGCCCCGGCGGGGCGGGAGGGCGCGGTGGGTTGTCAGGGAATGTCCCGCGGGGTCAGGAGGTCTCGCCGGCGCCGCCGCCGCGAGGAAAAGGAGGCGAAGCGGCGTCGCCAAGGCCATGGGCGGTGAAGTGGAGTCTCTTGCCTTGGTTCGTTGGAGACGAGAGAGCGTACCCGACTTCCTCGCGGCTTCGTCATTTTATCCGCTGACTATAGCGTTACTGGTATGCAACATTCAACGCAACACAATTTCGCCTCAAGTCTGAAGTGAAATTCGCTACGACACTACGACAGTTTGGCGCAGAATGCTCAATAACAGGAGATGAAACACAAGTACACAAGGATCCAGGACGAAGAGGGAAAACGGGCCACGATTTTTAAGTGGGCTAAATGTTTGTAGAATATCGTCGGCCCAACCTCTCATATTGGACGGAGTTAAACAAGGCCCGACCAGACCCAATGTCAGGCCGAAGAACATGCGCGGGGAAGTGAAAACGCCAAAGCGCCTTTTTGTGCAGACCTGCGATCATCATCACGATCGAGCAACGTGCACTGCGTTGCAACGCCCGGAAAGGTGCCCAACTTTTAGAAAAAGCGTCGTCGAAATGCGTGGATACCCCGTGCGTGGAGCTGCTGAGAGTAACGGGCCTGCACATGAACACACCAAAGGGCCAGAAGTGGGATGCCGTTCCAGCCCGTCCATGCCCGACCGATTCATAGCTCGCATGTAGCTACTAATCTACTAATATGTCCACGTGCAGGTGCAGCGCAGAGATGGTACGTGAAGAGCAGCACCAAGCCCGCGTTTGTCGTTGCGTACGAACCTGGCATGACTCATGGTCTGATAGCGAGCTCAGGAGAAGAATGATTGTGAGCAGTGAGCACAATCACCACCGTATCGTCGAATCAAGCTGCGGTTGGGCCAAGATTACTGAGTGGGCCAGAGCCGCAGACGACACAGAATCGGACGGGCTCAACACTAGACCTCCTCCAGCTCGGCTGATGTGGGCCTGTATCTCAGTGAGGACGTCGTGATCGGATGGAAATGGCAAATGGCGCGTACTGCTTTTATATATGCGCCACTCTGGTCTCTGGACAAACACATGCGTCTACTTGTTCAATTAATTAATTCTTCACTCAGTCATCAAATTGAACGGTGAAGTATCGGAAAACTCTTAATGCGTGGGCCCATGAACCTGTATCACACCCAAAATTCCTTCTTAATGACGTGAGTGATATGCAATCGGATCCCAAAATCAAAACGGAACTCTTGTTCTGGTTGATTATGCGGTCAGGTAGGCGCAACTGCACAAGTGGGTTCGGTTCTACTGTACTACTTGCTTAAGACTCAAGTGCGAACGAGATTTCCAATGATGAAGCACCGCATCATCGTGCCTCTTGCATGCCATAGTACGCCCCAGTAGCTGGGGATCACTAGTAGTCGGTCAGGTCAGGAGGTGCGTCGTTAACCCGAGAGAAATTCGCAACTGGCAGAAATGATCAGCAGCAAGTTGCTGATTATCTCCCTACGATGATGTGCGCAATTTGCACGAATCACTCTGCAATTTGCACTCGAGAATCGTTGGAGGGGCCGAAACCAGGTGTTCGATCGAGTTAGCGACATGTGAGAGCCTGGGTGTTCGGACTGGATACGAGCCTGATGGCTAGCCAAGATGTGGGCTGGATTTCGTTGGCTGCATAAATTAATTAATTCTTGGTTCCGAAGTGGCTCTGGCCGTACGCATCCGTAGACGTTATCATTGTTTTCCTCTCCAACGTGAGATCCATCAGCTATCGGGTTAGTGGTTGTCATCACCGGCATGATGTTTTGGACGGTGGAGGCTCAAGTAGCAGCCAGTACTGATGAGGAGCAGCTACTTTGTGTTAATAATGTGAATATGTGGTTGAAATTGTCTGTTCTTTCAGCCAACGTCTCTGAGCCGTTCAATGAGAGATCAACACTCATCAAATCATCTTCCACCTCCAACCATTCCTTCTCTTGCGCTCCCTGACGGCCTCCGCTGTCGTCTCACTCCGACAGCACCCACGCCACCTCTGCCACCGCCCACCTCTATCGTCACACTAACTCATCATCGTCGAACTCTCACGTTATAGCCTGACCCAACCATCATCTCTCGCTGCCCGTGAGACGTCTGATCAGGGCGACCTACCACCCCCGGTAGCTTCCTTTAAGTTCATAAACCATGTAGCTCATCGAGGAAACTCCAGTTCTAAAGCCATTGGAGATTTAAACATCCACTGAAATTTATTCTGATTTCAGTGATTTCAGTCCATCACGCATGCCTATACTAAGTCTTGAATCATGGAAATGTGCTGGCGACTGACATTTACAATTACGGGTGCTACTCTGTTCTCTTTAGTACTAGGTCGTTCATTTTCTTACGAGTTTTTAAATTCCAGCAGTACAAACGTTCTAATGGAGTAGTACAAGCAAATCTGTCGCGACTCGTGAGTACGTGTCAGGTCGCGGTGACTGTGAGGCAGGACCACCACCGCGCGCGCTGCTTCAGCGCAGGCTCCGAGCTCGAATTTTTCTGCTCAACAAAAGAGCATGCAGGCCTTCCTTTTACAGTGTCTCTAAATTTATTCACATCAAATACCGATGGATGAAAAATCGACTGTTCAGATTGAATGCTACAGATAAAATATGTACGAGTAAAAATCCTTTTTCTATACTACTGCTACAGTATATTATACTGTTCGTAAATTTATGCATTCCAACCGGTCATCTGTAGCGTGAATTTTTACTTTTGTCTTAGGCTACTGCAGCGCGGCCGGCATAAACAAAAGCTTTGACATGCTCAGTGACGCCGGCATTAGAAACTCGGCGATGGATCACCGCCGGCACCACCCACACGCGCACGCACTGACACCTGAGCATGCCCAGCTGTGCGTGAGCGTGCACGCGCTTTGTTTACTCGCGCTCATCATCCGGATTTGCTCCTTGTTTAATGCGCCATGATGATGCAGTTCCCCTCCCCGCCCGGTCACTCTCTCACTCGAGCGGAAGAGGTCCTGCTGCCCACGCCGCTATTATGGCTTCCCCATTTCGTCTCCAACTGGAAGCAGCCAAGACGCGAAGGTCGCCATCGCGGCATGATTGCGCATTTGCGCCTTGGAAAAGCTTTGCATTCCAACTACTTTTCCAAGTACTTTACTATTGATTTCAAAAGAAAAAATTATTTGCGCAGTTGGATCGTGGAGAAAACTTTTAGTGCAAATAGAGTTTACATACAATAATATAAACATGCAATTCCTCCTGTTCAATTGATAGTTGGAGGTGAGGAAGGAAGGGCCTGACGAGTCGAGATCGGTCGCTCGGTGAATTGTTTTCGCTGTCGCGTCCCATCGCGCACGTTGCTAATTAAATTCCGAAGCCAATAGGGTAGGCACATTTTTTGTTCTGCGTCTGTGCTTGCTATTTCCCTTGATGAGAAAAGGCGTGTTGCTCTAGGGTCCGCCTCAATTTCAATTCACACCGTCATCATAACCCGTTGCTTACGCTTCTTCTTGTTCCTTCAAGTTGCGTACATCAGGAAATACAGTACGGACTAATGTACACACTTATACAAGCAAAAAAAAATTTCTACAGCTAGTACTACCTCAGAGGCAGCAGAAAGAGACCCATCAGGCCTCTCATTCCGCTGCCCGCTGACAGGCTGGGCCCACGTGGCAAGTACAGTTCCGGTTTCTCTGCTTTTTCTTCTTCGACGAGAAAAGCCGTCATCGCTCTGGTTTGCAGCCAGTGACACGAGCTGCTGCTCACTCCTGCAGGCGTCACTTTTCACTAGAACCCCTGCGCGTGTGCGTACGGGGCTTCGCCGGCGAGGTGACGCGGCACCGGCCTCTGGTCCCGTAGCTTCTCCGGCAGACGAATTGGCGATGCGGACGTTCCACCGAGAGGGAGGAAAAGGATCACTCATTAGGCGTAGAGGACCTGCGCGTTGCAGGGGGCGAGGCCGGCGAACTCGGCGGGGCCCTTGACCACCTCCCACTCCACCGCCTCCTCCTCGCCGCCGGCCACGGTCCCGACGGCCACGTCGAGCCCGGCGCCCACCACGTATATCCTCCGCCTCCCGCCGGCGAGCTCCCCGACCTCGCCGGCGACGACGTGCGGCCGGCGCACCTCGGCCGGCACCCCGCCGCCGGCCACCATCCGCCACTCGTCCCGCGCCTCGACGTACCGCTTCAGCCGCCACTCCCCGTACTCGGCGACGATGTACATCCGGCCGCCGGCGACGGCGCAGGACCCGGTCCACCCCTCCCGCATCCCGCGCGCCATATCCGACCACGCGTCCGCCGCCGCATCGTACACCGCGCCGCGGGGCGCGCGCTCGAACGGCCACGCCCAGCCCTCCGTCACGTACAGCTTCCCGCCGGCCGCCGCCGCGTCGTACCGCGCCACGGCCGCGCCGCGCCGCGCAGCCGCGGGCGCCCACCGCCCTGCCTCCGGGTCGAACACCTCCGCCTCGCCGTCCTCGCCGGCCACCACCACGTGCCCACCGACCTCGCCCGCCGCCATGTACCCGCGCGGCGTCCGCATCGGCGCCGCCTGCTCCCACCCGTTCCGCGCGGCGCTGTATACTGCCACGCTGCGCACCTCCTTGCTGGCGTCGCCGCCTTCCTCCACGCCGCCAATCACGTAGATCTCGCCGCGGGTCGGCAGCCCCACCACTGCGAACGACCCGGCCGCGGCGCCTCCCGGCACCGGCGGGAGGAGCAGCCACCGCCTGGAGAAAGGGTCGAGCGCCTGGCACTGGAGACGCCGCGACAGTGGGTCGAAGGCGAACGCGAAGAGGAACGGCAGGGAGAAGGACACGGACGCCGCCGCCACGGTCCCCGCGCCGCCTGTCCCCGCCGGGAGGAGCAACGGCTTGGCCGGCGCGTCGGTGAGGAAGCGGTTCCAGGTGGAGGAGACAGTGCGGAACATGCGGTGGTACAGGAAGGGCAGGTGGAGGAGGCACTTCTCGGCCACCTCCTCCGGCAGCCCCGGGATCATCTCCACGGCCTCCTCGCCCGCCGCCTCGCCGGCGTCCAGGACCTGTTGCTTGCTCATGGACGAGAAGCTCATGGTGGCTGGCAGGATTCTTCGATCGAATTTGGTGCGATTCGCTTCGCGGTGGGTTTGGGGGCGCTGTCTCAGTTTCGATCGGCTCGGGGTTCGGTTGGTGATGGAAGAAAGGGAAGAGAGTGGTGGGGAATATATAGGGGTGGGTCTGGACTCTGGAGTGCGGGGGAGCCAGCCGAGTCGTGCGGCTTTGCTCAGCTGGCCTGGCCTGGCCCCCTCCTTCGTCTGCGCACTGCGCTGTGCTGCACCAAGTGGGTTGCACGCTTCAGAGTTTCGGATCTGGTGTTGATTTGCAAATACACTGTACGGTTTTTTCACCATCGTCTAAATTTTATAGTCTGTCACATCAAAATGAATCTTACTATTTAGAAATATTAAATAAAGTTTAATTATAAAATAAATTACAGGTTCCTAGACTAATTTACGAGACGAATCTAATGAGATTAATTAAGTCATGATTAGAAGGCGATTCTTGTAGCATCACCTTAGTCCAATCTCGAGTGGAGAGTGTCTTCGCACGATTATCAAAAAGAAATTCTTAAGAACCGTGGAGGGTCATGATGATGACACTCATCTCTTATCCCATGACACTCCTCTCTTCTCTCATCACGCAGAATTTAATCGCTCATGACACTCTCATCGAGATCAGCCTTAGCAAAATATAAATCAATTATGTTCATTAGATTCATCTCGAAAATTAGCACCAATCTATCAATAGGGTTTTGTCATTAAATTAATCGAAATATTCTTAAATAAGTAAGATTCTCTTTGATGTGACAGATCTTAAATTTTAGAGCGCAAGAAACGAACACGGCCTCAGTCTCAGTGGCACACGACCAACCGTTTTCTCTTTTTTTGCAGGTTTTTAAATACATGTCTAAGAATGGAGGTACCGTAAAGGACTACCTAAAATCCTAAGTTGCTTGGGTTTTTCTCCATTGTAAACTATAGTCATTATAAATACACAAAAAGGCTTTATATAGAATGTGAATATAATAATGCCCACTAATAGAAATAACCTTTTGAGTAATTTTAAATCTACCGGATAATTTTCTTTTCTCATTATTTTAGATATTCACTATTTTGTCTAAATATTTTTCATATTAATCTTGTAATTTTAAAAAGTCTTATGTCTAGTGATTTTGAAGTTTACTCTTCAAATGTTGATAGCTAAAAAACATGTAAATGATAAACAAGCAAGTTCAACATATATGAAAAGTATACAGACTGATATTGTTTATAGCAGTGTTTCGACTTAAGTACGGCTGTAATGTTTAAAATTGATGTTACTATTTAAGTCTGATGAAGATTTTGTTACAAAAAAATTGTTCCATTCTCAAAGAAAAAGAAAAACTAAGAAAGACCGTAGGATAACAATATTATCATTTATTTTTTGGTACATTAGTTTTTTGTTAAAAACAATATGAATTTAGGGGTACATTAACATAAATGATTATATTGGAACTTTTATTTATTCAAGGCTATGGACAGTCTATGACTCTAAGATATTTCTATCTGGCTGTATATGCTAAAGTCAATAATAAAGGTACAATTGTGACACTGTCGCTGAATCTGAATAGCACAAGCAAACGCTGGTTCTTGTGCCGTCCGGTTTTTTATGGCAAAATTCCATACGGATGTTAACCAAGCATGGCACGAGTAGCAGTCCGAACATGTTCCATCAACTCTGGACCAGGCCTTGTTGTACCTTAGCGAATTCAGAGCGTTCTTTGGCCGTACGTGATAAGTATGCATGCTTGTGAATGGCGTGGAAACGGAAGTTCACTCACTCGCGGCTTTGGTGAGACACGGGCTACGCCGCGGTGTGGCACCAACATGTCGATGATGACGACGCCAACTTGGCTCTGAGGCGTGGGCCCGGTGAGGTGCATGCACCCATATGGCTGGCTGTAGTGCGAAGCCCAGTGGGCCTGGTGGGCCCCATCCGCGCGTGTTTGGAAAGGAAAGACGAGCCCTCCACGGGATTGCGGCGTGGGAGTGGGCCCAGCCGTCAATTTTCTTTTCTTTGTGGTCTCGATATTTATTTTCTGGGGCTGGAGAAAGCGTTATTATTTTCTTAAGAGGACGATGGAGCTTTGCTTAGAGCAACTCCAGCCGGAACTCAAAAAATGGCCCTGCATTTGGACATTTGCAGGCCAGCCTACATTTTTAGAGGCCCAAATTATTGATCTCAACTCCAGTGGAACAATGCAAACACGCCTCTACTCATGTGGGTCTCACTTGTCAAAAGGATAAAGAAGGTGTGGGATTTCTTCCGCGCCGCCGCTTCGGCCTTGAGCTGGACGGCGTAGAAGCACACCGCGAGGGCGCATCCGACGCCGGCCGCGGAGAAGACGATGGCCACCGGGAAGACGAGGCGCGGCGGGGTCGCCTTCGGGCGGCGCAATAGCTTCGGAGGAGTGCGCGGCGGTGGCGCGAGGGCCCCGGACGCGAGCACGACGAGGGCCACGGCGACGATGTCGAGCGGACGCCGCACGAGCGAAGAGGGCGGCGCCGGCAGTGCAACGAGGCGAGGCGCCGGCGAGCGACGGCGGCGAGAATTGAGGCGGAGCCCGCGGCCGGCAGCCGGGTCCGCGGCGGCGCTGCGGATGCAACTCGATGCGAGAGAGAGAGAGAGAGAGAGAGAGAGAGAGAGTTGGGCCGGCCACGGCGGCGAGGATTGAGGAGGATCCGACCCCAATCCCGCCGCCGTTCGTCGGGTCCTCTTCCTCACCCAACTCGGTCGGCCGAGAGGAGGAGGCGGCGGAGTAGCCGGCCGGCCGGGAGGAGGAGGCGGAGGCGCGGAATGGGGCCGACTCGCCGCAGGCCGGAAGGCGGCGGCACGGCATGTCGTCTGGACGCGACGGAGAGAGAGAGAGGGAGAGAGAGGAGGAAGGAAGGGAAAAAAGGAAAGATAAAAGAAGTGGTGGGTCCCACGGTTTGGAGTGTGGTTTGGAGGCCTCAGAAATAGAGGCTTGGAGGTGGGATTTGAAGGGGTATGAAAAATACGGGCTCGTTTAGAGAGCCTCTTGGAGTTGAGTTTTTAGGTTGAGCCTCTAAATTTTGGAGTAGAGAGACCATTTAAAGAGTACCACTGGAGTTGCTCTTAGTGGGCCCTACGCGAGACACGCCAGTGGCACGGCGATCTCACGCGCTGGCTCGTATCCGATAAAGATGAGCGGTGACGTGGGTCGAGAGCTTTCCGAGGCACCGACATCTCCCGTTACGACGCGCAGGTGTCAAGCGGTTGCCTTCCCACGGCGGCGTCACCGAGAGGCTCGTCTAACGGTGCTGCTGTCGGGAGCAGGAAGAAGACGATCGAGGTTCACGCACCGTCCAAAGCAGTGGCGGAAATTTACTCTTGGCAAGACTGGGGCCACTAACTCTTGCTAAAGACTATTCCTACCACTACCAACGAGCTACTACTTAAAAAATAGGAAAAAATGGATATTTGAAGCAATTTTCCATCATTCACGTACTTAACTGATTTCACATGTTAGAATGTAGAAAAAGTAAGATAAGTACGGAAGTACATAATTAGTAAACAAAAGTATAATGTTAATGTTCTGTTCCTCTTCATCTATGCAGGTATACTACAGTCTACAAATGAATACAAATCAGTGAATTAATCGATTCAATCTCAAACCGAGAATTAGATAAGAGATCAATAAAATGATTAGGGAGGAACAAAATACAATTTTTGACCTGCCTATGACGTGTAGCCTCTGTCCTCTCGCGTTCGCGTTGCACTGTGGCCGGACAGCCTCTGATCTGAACTGTCACGCGATGTTCGACGAACCTATGCTTGGCGTGGGAAGACATAGCCTGATCATTCAATCCTTCACCCAGGCTCATCGCCGACAGAGCTACTGCACTTGTCGCCCAGTCGTCGTCAACAACGGGCTACTGCATCCATTGCGCAGTCGTCGCCGGCAGCGCTACTGCTACGCTGGGTCACAGGACGAGTACGCACATAATCCAACACGATAGTTCAATCTTCATGACGCACAATTCTCCTGCTTAGGATCTGTTTTGGGCCAAATCTTATGGTAGACGAAACTGAAAATTACAGGAGGTACTCGGAATTTTTCTTCCACGACGACTAGGGCCATGGCCCTAGTGGCCCTCTACGTATTATCGCCACTGGTCCAAAGTGACGGTTGCCGGCCGGTGGGTGCGACGAGCGAGGTAGATCACCCAAATTACACGGCGCCCAAGTGACTCTCGGTGTCGCATGCATGATGCTTAAAGTACTCTTGCATGGTATATCTTTCTCTTGGATGTAGTATTTTTCAAAAAAAAAGAAAAAGAAAAAGGAATTGAATTAATGAAACTACAAAAGTCATGGGACACTTGTTATGTTTAGATTAGAAATTTAGGACTGAAGAGATGTCCCGTCTTGATCATCATTTTCAACCACGGATGACTACCCAAATCGAATTGAATTGACCAAAATATCAATTATGTATAAATAAAATATATGGCAGGAATTAATATCGTCCACAGATTAAACCACCGAATAATTAAACAACTTCAATTTCTTCGTCATTGCATCATGGCATCGTCATCAGAAATAGTGATCAAATGGGGGAAACTTATTTGGTCCCAAATAGTTTTCCATCCTTTTGGCGCGAGAGGGACGCGACAATGGCGGTCAATGCTAGGAGTTGATTGCCGCCATCGTAAGACAGCTACACGCACGTTTCTTGTAGGTTACAGGCGACAGATGGTGCAGTAAGAACGATCCGTGCGCCATACCGTGCTGCTATATTATTTTTTTAACGAGATCCCGAGTTTTCTATTGCGCACTCACTGATGTGGTACACAAACTCGAGATTCCTCACAGTAACGACGGAGCTTAGTAGTATATTGTTTCACCGTCGACGTCGAGCATAAATCCTGGTCAAAACAGGGAATACGGGCGCGAGTATCGTGCGCGGATTCCGCACTCCACTTGGCGGTTCGTTCCGAGCAAGAATCGTGACCGCGACCTGTCGTCGTCGGCGTCGCAGCTGCCAAGAGGCGCGCGCGATTGGTGGGGCGATCGACGCCACCGCCGGAACCCCATTGGAACGACGGCCCTACATCATCAAGGGGGTTTGAACGGGGATTAGGTCCCGGCATCATCGTTGACGACGCGGACAGGCATCTGGGCCGCGGTGAAAACCGCACCGCCGCCGGTGACTGGCATGTCGGATTCTTCTTGTGCAGTTACAGTGGGGAAGATGAGGACATTGATTTGTTCGGGAAAAAGAAGAGGAGATGAGGACATCGATGCTCGCGGCCGGATTGCAGCTGCAGCAGCCTAGTAATGGAAACGATAAGGATGATGGGCTTGGAGGCAAGTGACGGTCGCCGTCGTGAGCAGTAAGAACACCCTGACGCTGCTGTTACGAGTTGCGTGGCGAGAAGGGGCGTTGTACAGGAGCTCGCCAGCGACGTCGATCGTGATAGCGAGAGAGGGCCTGCTGGATCTGCAAGTAGCAGCGGGCACTTGCCGATCGCCAGATGCCACCCGAAAACCGGCGGCTTGTTCAGACTAATTTCGTGAAGTCGATAGTGGTTTTTCTTTTTGCGATGGGAACTTATTAGTGGGTGTCATCCGTAAGAAAGCGAAATCAAAGGGCAGTGCCGAGACAGGAGGGGTTGCCTCATGAAAGCAGCGCCCGGGCTGGGCGCCGTGGCTTTCGTGAAAGCGCAGGGCGGCGCGCGTGGTGGTCCGCGCGGTGGGTAGGGCAGAGCACTCCCAACCGTGGCGATCGCGGCGTGTGTTCTCGGCCCCTTTGCGCGAGTCTCGATGGGCACGCCGGAACGGACACTCTGCGCGTAGTAACGTTGTGAACGGTGGACTCCGGGTGGCTGCTGCGGAGGACGGAACGGCGCGTGCCCCACTCCAGCCTGCCGGTGAGCCGTGCGGTTGAATCCCGTCCCAAAAGCAGCGCGGCATGGAGCCCGGTGTCGCGATGGCGACGACGCCGTACGAAACGGGACAGGCGCGACACCGTTGGCACCGCGCGTGTCCGTTCTCTGTCCCTTCTCCGTGGTGCACCGCATGATGCCGGAAACAATTCGGGCGAGGCGTGTCGACGGGTCGAGTTCGTTGCAGCTGCTATCCAGGCGCAACCAGAATGTTCCATGTGGCCCTGGCTTTTACTACTACTTGAGGTGCCTGGCTTTTACTAGTATAACTTGAGGCGTAGGTAGGGGCTCTCGTTAACTCGAGGCAGCTCTAATGCGCGCGGAAAGCCAGGAACTGAGGAATAAAAGCATCTATTTCGTCCCTGCGACAGTAGCGCGCACCACTAACTGCAGTACGTTAGGGTCGTTCAAAGGCTACCTACTCTGTGTTCAAATTCCTCACGAGCCACTAACGAACAAATTTGTTCGCCACTAGTGCGTGGAATATTGCGCCTTAGAGCAGGGCTTATAAGGTCGCCGGCTGCTGGCGAAATAGCACTGCCATGTCAACGGAAGTTTTTATCTTAAAAAATCAGATAACAAAATTGACTGGTAGGTAGTCAATTAGCTAGTCTATTTAGCTATTTAATATTCATGGCATGCATCCTCTATTGATGGAACACAGCTTTGCTCTTGCATACAAGTACAAACGGCCTGTTCGGCTGGCCTACAAGCCAGCCTATGGTGGCTTTTTTCTCCATCTCCGTCTGTAGTATAAGCTGCAGCATATGCTGGCTTCTAGGCCAGCCGAACAGGCCGAAAGCTAGCGACTGATGAAGCGCCTGCTCTCTTCTCTCTCTTCCCTTCTCTCTCCTGCAGCTCAGCTTCTTGGATGGCTTGGCAGCCATTTCGCCTATCATTATACTTTCTCTTACCGCGGCAGCTGGCTCGTCTCGACCCGGACATTCCATTTGCATCGGCATCACCGTAATTACATCGGGATCAGGGCGTCGCCCGTCTCATCATCTTTTTTTTTTCTTCTATCTTCGCTATTGGGTGGTGGTGGTGCGCAGGGATTCAGCATCAGCTCCGGTTGTCAGAAATCGCGGGTCATCTGCCTGTCTCTCCGACAGGACGGCGAGGGACGAGACCGATCGCCGGCCTGATTCTCCCGCTCGCCGTGGAATTGGGTTCGCTTTGGTTGGTCGACATGGAGTCGCGTTCCTTGACAGCATGGGAGGACCGGAGCTTTGTTGATTCCTCCTGAGCTCTTGGCTGTTCTTTTTACACTCGGTTCACTCGGGATGGAAATGGTATCTCTGTCAAAATTGCGACTACGCCAACGTACGGGCAAGTGGCAACGGCGTTGTATAGATTTTTTTTTTTTTGGAGAAAAGCAGAGGTGGGGAATTTTTCTCGTGTTGGTGAGAGCTCGATCGTTCGTTGGTGGGGAGGTACCTTGCCTCACGAAATCGCCGAGACAGACGAGACGTGAATAGACGCAGCGGTCAAGATACCGATGAAAATGTCCCAGCACGCACCGTTCACGTCTACCGGTCGAATCTCTCGTCGCTCCAGAATTGTTGGATCGAGCACTATCAGTCCCAGGATGAACGGTGGCATATTCGGTACACACGGTGTGACGGCACCATGGGTCGCGTCGTACTGATACTTCCACCAGTGTTGTTTCGCTGGGTTCGTGTCGTGCCGGGGTTGGCTCAACAGTTCCGCGAGAATTGCCCTCTACGATGCGAAATCTGCCCGTCAGGTCGTGGGAAAAAACTCGTCCTGTCCACTGGGAAAAGCCGCCTTTAATCATGCATGCCGTCCGATCAAGTATCCTGCTGAAGATCCTCGAGGAAGTGAATGCACGATGCAAAATGAGAGCCTCGTTTACTTTTTTTTTTTCCTTTTGTTCGTCGGGAGAGCTTTGTTTACTTGACACGCATGGTTACATGATCTTGTTGCGCACCGAGTATGCCTGGCTGCCTCTCTGTCACAACTCCGAGGAAAAGTCTCTCCTCCAGTCCTGCATGTGCCCTTCCGTTTCCAGTAGCAGCACGATGCGATGGAATCGTAGATCTTGTCTGGTGCACACTGACCCTTCTGGTTTCGAAACTGTTTGAATGTTTGGGCACTGTGACCCCGTTCTACAGTAGTATCTGTCTGTTTAAAGTGAGCTAGCATGCATGACTGTAGTTATCAGGCTTACGTGGTGTAACCGTTGCAACATTTTTGTTTCTGGTTGGAGTTTCCTATGTATTTGTAAACTCTGAATTAATGCACGTCAAACTTAGAGGATCCTTTCGATCCAGAAGTAGGACTGATGACGGATTCGTGCTTCCTGCTTGGCATATAAAATTCAGGCAGGTGGATTAGTGCCGAATTATTAGGAGTAGCTGCTACCGCATAACGTGACCCTGACGAAGATTTAAAATAAGCGCAGGAGGATCAAGTCCGCAGCATCCGCGCCAAAAAAAGTGGCCGTGGCAAATTGCCGCATTCGCAGACGAGATAGACTAGTGTATACTAGCAACCAGCAGCAGAATCAGTACCTGCTACTAGTATTTAATCGTTCATCATCAAAGCGATCCATCGCGTAAACAATCCATATCCCGGCGTTTCAGTTTCACGCCTCGACCTCGCACCATCATTGCAGCTCAAATTCCCTGCCTTTTTTTTTTCTTTTGAGGTGGCCACCTTTCTTTTGTTTTCTGTACACAAACACGAACGAACTCGCAGAATCAGTACGAGCGAGCTAGTTGCCTCATCCACATGCATCATGGGTGCCTTTTGGTTGATGCAAGTTGCTTTCTCACTCCCCTACTGACTGTTCATGGGATTGAGGCCGGATTAAAATAACACGCTCGCCGCTCACAAGGGCACAGAACGTTGTCCCTTGATCCCAACCGATTATTGCAGGCAGCGATGGAGCAAGTGAGACAGCGTGTTCGGTACAGAGCATGCATCCCTGCCTACCCGTGATCGGTGCTTTTGGAGGGAGAGAGAGAGAGAGAGAAGGAGAAGGTTCTGCTCCTTTAACCACTTGCCACATTGCCAGTATCCAAGTATCCAAAACAATGCCCTCTGTCAGTTCGTGAAGCATAAAACAATGGATCCGGTAAGATACGCCGATCCTAGAAGACGAGGAAATCATGCGAGGCACGAGAAGCTGTTGTTGCCATTTAACAACTGCATTTGTTTTTGAGTTCAGGCAGGCACGCCATAGCTAAGATTATATTCTCGCGATCGATCCGGTCAAGCATCTCTCGTCGCGCAGATTTGGCTGCCGGTTAGTCTAACTAACGCCATGATCTAGTGTCAGGAGCACAATCATCAGTGCCGGCGCCGGTACATGCGGTGCGGCGCGAGAAACTCGCAAAAGAAATGGACGAGGCCCCGGTACCGGTACCGGTCGCCGGCAGTTGCGCGCGCTTCGAGACGGGCGGGAACATTCGGTGGCAATGATGGGTTGATGCGCGGCACGCAGCACGCGACGTGGCGTGGAGATGATTGAGATCGCCGATAGATCCTCTCGCAGCTCCCGGCGCCCGCGATCTCGAGGCCGGGCGTTTATGGCGATTAGTTTACTCGATCGGCTGGACGCGGGCGACGTCATGCGCGTTCCGGCCCCAAATCGGCCTCGGTGTGGCGGACGATGAATATTGGGCGCTGGATTCTTGGGACAGGGGCGAAGGGTTGTGCGGCGTTCGAGAGGGGAAGGAGACCGTTTACGATTCGCACCACCATACATGGTGCGAGTACAGTGCGCGCGAGGGACACGGCTAACATGGCGGTGTCGCCGGCCGGGAGCGAGGAGCAGCGAGGATCCGCCGTGGACAGCGCGCGAGAGGATCGACGGCATGTGCGCGAGAAAGGCTGCTGTGGATCGGGCGCGCAGCGGCGAGAGGCCAGAGGAGAATTTGCCGTTCGGCGAAGGGGGCGGCGCATGCGCCGCGCGCGTGGTCTCGGCGCGTGTGTGTGGGCGCTCGACAGGCAGTGCGGAGTGGGACGACTGGGTGGCTCGCGTGCGTCGTCTTTCCGGGACACTGCGATCCGCGGCGAGCGGGTGCGCAGCGAGACGGTGCCGCGCTGGGGAGGCAGCCCAGCGCGGCGTGCTTGCGAGTGCAGCCACGCGCGCGCGTGGCGCCCGGGGCAACAAGACGGGCTATGTTGAACCGGCCTGGTATAGTGCAAGAGTAACCATTTAAAGTGTGAGTATTTTTTTTATAGCATAGTCTGGGTATCAGTACAGTATGCGAAACGAAGTTCAGTGGGCACCAAAAAGTGAAGATTTTCATGTGCCTGCATTTGGAGGTGAATAAAAAGCATCTGTCGATGTAGAAGCTGAACTACTAATATAGTATTTCTTTTTAAGGACATGAAGACACATAAGGTATCCATTGTTTAGGTCCATGATACCAAAAACAATTGCGTTTGATCGCTTTTACTTATGAGGTCTTTCTCTTCGATTTTTTCGTGCATGGTTATTACATTTTCTTTTCTAGAAAAAAGAGGATACAAAAATTTAATAAAACCCTACTGCTTTAATCAGTTAACTTTGCAATAATACACAATAGTTTCTTAACAGTATACTGTAGTTTCGAAAAAAATGATAATGCAGAATAAAATTGTTCTCATGACATGTAATTTTCTATCCTTTCTTCTTTTTACATGTGGGCCTGCAGGCATTTGTTCCTTCGTTTTCTACTATATGTAGATCACCATTAACTTTTCCATATTTTGACGGTTCCCTCGAATCTTTTACTGTCTAGTATTCTTTGATTTTGGAAATTTACCGAATAAAATATTTAAGAACAAACACAGAGATATACCAAGGAGGCGTACCTCCTAGTGCTTTACAAATCACTAATGAGGATATCATGTTTCATGTGCACATTTTATTTTGATAAGTGCTTTATATGGTTTTCCATATATGTAATTACATAATGTCACTTCCTGACAACTTTTGCACTTTGTTAATTCCAGCCCTTAGAACAAAATTTCTAACAACACGTCGTTATAAGAAATACAACACGACATACAAAATTGTTACAGGAAAAATATGCCTAGTTTGAGCTATAATCAATGGAGTAGATAAGTGCTATTATCTAGTGCTCCAAGATCATTAGTTTACCATAGAAAACAGAACACTCTGCTCTAGAAGAATCCACTTTTAAAAATTATGACGAGTCTTAAATTCAACGTTCTCACTAAAACTGTACAAAAGTACTAAACTTCCAAATTCAAAAATGAAAAATGCACACATGGACGTGTAGAACCATGTCAATCAAAATTTTGATCACACGACAAGAAACTGCTGTGATTTTTTTTTTTGAGGAAAACACTACTGCAATTAAGTTTTTTTTTTAGCTCAACTACTGTCATTAGCATTAGGTGCCTTGTTTACAATTACGCATGCCGAAGACGGAAAACGGGCCTGATTTTTTAGTGGACTCGATCGGCAACTAGTATACAATGCAAAGAGGTCCAGCCTTTTCATTGGACGGAATGCCACGAACCTTAACTGCGATTTTGGGCTAATATTCTCTTATGGCCCAATGATTTTTTTTGAAGGCATTATGGCCCAATGATTTAATTGCCGGTTTAAAACCTTCTCTCGAAGTCGAGGTCCAGCAAACACGCAACAAGCGAGCCTACAGCTGAAAGAACAAACACGTTCGCAATGCCGACCTCCTTCCTCGTCTTCCTCCTCCCGCCCCGCAACGGCGAGCGAGCGCGTCCTGCATTTCCCTCCGCTTCCCTAATCCCACCTCGTCGTCTTCGACTTGGCGCTCCACAATCCACTACCTCCCCAATCCCCACCATCCTCCATGTCTGTCGTTTCTGCGCGCCTCCACCTCCTCCTTCTCGGCGTCGTCCTCGTGCCAACACTTGTCGCCGCCCAGTCTCGAGCATTCAGAGGTAACGCGCTTCCTCGGAGAACGAATCGATACTTCGGAGATCCACGACGCGCGCGGCTGTGGTAGCTGATTTTTTTGGGTGTCGTTGTCTTCGCAGGGGCGTTGCCGGGGTACGCACGGTACCTGCTCGACGCAACGGCGATGCCGGCGGTGGAGCAGTACGACTACATCGTGGTTGGTGGAGGCACGGCAGGGTGCCCGCTCGCAGCCACGTTGACGGGTCCCGGTGGCGGAAGGGTTCTCCTGCTCGAGCGGGGCGGTACGCCCAGCGAGTTCCCGGCACTCGCCACGGCTGGCGGCTTTGTCAGGACGCTCGCCATGGCGGACCCCGCACCGGAATCCGACGCGCCCGCGCAGTCGTTCACCTCCGAGGACGGCGTCCCCAACGTCCGCGCACGCGTGCTGGGCGGCGGCACGGCCATCAACGCCGGGTTCTACTCCCGCGCGCACCCGGGCTGGTTTAAAGGCCACGGCGAGGTCGTTTTCGATAACCCCCTCTTCTAGAATTTGGATGCCTCGTAGTGCGTTTTGTGGCATATGATTGTGCATACATCGGCTACGATCACTTGATGTTGATCTCTATTCTTATGGATGTGCTGATGTGCGGCTAGGTGTCCGACGTTTTTGGTGTGCGCTTGAATGTTCTATCGTGTTGATTGTTAAGTTGACTTGTTTTCCTTCATGGGGCTATCTGATATGAACTGAGTAATAACGGTGTACTTTTGTTTGATTATTGATCATCAGGGCGCTGAAGTAACCAACTGGGATATGCGACTGGTGAATGCATCATACGAGTGGGTGGAAAGACAGATGACGTTCCAGCCCATTATACATGGATGGCAAGCAGCAGTGAGGGCTGCGCTGCTGGAAGCTAATGTGACGCCGTGGAACAGCTTCACAGTAAACCATGTTGCTGGCACCAAGGTTGGTGCCACTACCTTTGATGCTTCCGGACGCCGTCACAGCGCTGCAGACCTCCTTGTTTCTGCTCGTCCTGGTCGTCTTCGTGTTGCTCTGCGTGCTACAGTTACCCGCATCATCACTAATCCAATTGACCCTGGTGAGAGTTGCACTAATTTTTTTTTATCTTTGCTTGTCATCTCCTGATCATTTGACAATTTAGGGGAAAGTGTGTTTGTATGACAGAATGTCCACCACTATATTGTTGCATAGCGATTCCCATTAGAATATCAGTGTCTAAAATTTCAATCTAAAAAACTTGACCTGCGGGGGTATGACGGCCCCCGGGCATTGCATTTAAAGAGAAGATCCTCTCACGCAGATCAAGAAAATCCCCGAACCCCCTCCCCCTTACATTGGGGCCACTAGCCTTGTGAGAACCTGGGCCGGACCACCATGGGCACCGTAGCTTCCAGAGGCAGGGCCTTAACCAAATGCTTTGGTGCGGAGAGAGGCGAGGGATTTTTTTAACCCAGATCACAAATTCGCTCCCCCGGGAGTCGAACCCAGGACCTAGGAGGTGCTACTCAGGCACCTTACCAGTGAGGTAAAGGCCCTTTCGCTAAAAATTTTCTTTTTATCTTTTATTAAAGGACTCTTAATCTCAGGTGTACGTGCAAGAAATTTTTCTTTTATCTTTTATTAAAGGACTCTGAATCTATATTAACTTCCTTTACATATCAAATATTGAAAAAATTACTGTACGTAAGTCTTAAGTAGTGGTATAAATAAGATTGTCATGTTGTAGACCCTGTTAGTTATTGATGTTTATCTTCAGTAGTATCTGAAGTTCTGAACTGAACACACACTTGCCAAGCAAAGTAGGAACACCGCAATGACTTTGAAAGGCATATTAATACAAATTGGTTCCCATGTAGATTAGCTGCTGCCCAGCTGTGTGCACTTCCTGCTGGAGTTTAGAAGCTGGGACTTTGTTCCATTATCTGAAAACATTAGCTGTTGCCGCTTAACATTGGTGCAAATTTTCCAAAGAATGGACTGAATTTACTCCTTCCGTCGTTCATATGTACTGTCAAAATTTTCTCAATGTTGTACCTTTTGTACCAGCACTGAGTTTCTAATCCTCAACTGTTTATGTATGCCTGAAAAATTGCTTCCATTTTGTTGTTTTTGGCTAGCCGTACGCCGCGGAAGGTCTCCACAGCCAGCTGTAGCGGCAATTGGTGTTTTATACCAGGACCGGCTTCTTGAGCAGCACCGAGCCCTACTGCGCCCAGGTGGGGAGGTTATACTTTCAGCAGGTGCTATAGGAAGTCCCCAGTTGTTGCTTCTCAGTGGTATTGGCCCTGCTAGTGATCTTTCCTACCTAGGCATCCCTGTTTCTGCTGACATCCCTGACGTCGGCAAGCATATGTTTGATAACCCTCGCAATGGCATCTCTTTCGTCCCACCAGTTCCTATTGATCACTCCCTTATCCAGGTAGTCGGTATCCCTGCAGAAAATGGAACTGAGTCCTACCTTGAGGCAGCATCATACATTGTCCCACTAGCTCCCGCATTGAGCTCTTCTGATCCTTTCATCAGCTCGTCTAGGCCACTCTATGTTACAGTGGCAACCATTATGGAAAAGGTTCCTGGCCCAGTATCCGAGGGTTCATTATGGCTTTCATCAGGTAATCCATTGGAGAGCCCTGCTCTACGTTTCAATTACTTAAGCCGCCCAGAGGACTTGGCACGATGTGTCCTGGGTGTGCGCCGTGTGGCAGAAGTGCTTGAGAGCAGAGCATTAGATGGATTTCGTTCAGCTGTTGGTTCAATGAACAGGAGAGGTCCTGTTAGGAGGGATTTCAGGATTGTTGGGACAGCACTACCGGTTGGCTGGAGAACAAATGATCAGGATCTTGCTGATTTCTGTCAGCAGACTGTGGCCACGCTATGGCATTATCATGGAGGATGTGTCGCTGGAAAGGTTGTAGATAGGGATTTCCGGGTAATTGGTGTACGCTCACTACGTGTGGTGGATGCATCAACATTCAGTGAGACACCTGGGACAAATCCACAAGCTACAATTTTGATGATGGGCAGGTATGAATTGGAATACTTGTGACATTCTTTGTTCCAGATTGCTTATAGAGTATCTGTGATGCATCATGCAAGTATATAAAGTAAGGAGATAAAGCCATGAAGTAACAACTGTGTCATCACATCCACCAAATATCTGGGTGCCATTTTGTCGTTGTGAATGTAGTATTTTAATCTGCCTGATGGTGGCTGTATCTAAGGCAATGCAGACACAGGGTCTCTTCTTTACAAGTTAGAGCAAAAGGTGATCAATCAACTATAAATGATCATTTGGGAAAAAAAACTTATAGCAACTATAGCCGATGCCTTGTATCTAATTTGAAGGCAATGCTCATCTTTCTAGAATACTCCACTTGTAACATTTCACGAGGCTGTTCTAGTAACACACTCGTATGAAACATATCTGTCAACATTGTTACAGTACCAAGTGATTAATGTGCTTACTGACATTGGATAGGTATATGGGGCTCAAGATGATTGAGGAGAGACACAGCAGACGACCCATGAATACAACATCATAAAACTCTTGCCCAACGGTTGAGAGATAGATCCGGCAGCAAGCTTTTCGGTTAACTTGTATTGTATGGAGCGCACTGTGTTTCTCGTCCGGTCTCTGGTCCATACTTCTCTTACTTTTTGCTACTCGTGTTCTGTATAGAGACTAGCATGGGGACCTTTTGCGTCGGTGTATAGTAGCGGGACAAGGGAAGCAAAGACTTGTGCCTCGATGTTGCATTTTTGTGAGTGGTCGATTACTACATGACAGGTATTGATGTTCTAGTGGGTAGCTATTATGTCTCTGTTTGGTAAAGGCTGCTAAAAACTCAGCAAATTATAGTGGACAGGCGTCTTGAACACACCGGTTTCCACTCAGCGAATAGTAGACCGTGTCAAGGAGGAGGCAAGATTGTGGGTGCTGGCAGGGGCCACACACCTGAGTAGGCTTTTGTATTCCTTTCGGTAGTGCAATGCTTCATGTAAAACCTGCTGTAATACTACCGGTGTCCCGAAAAAACGAGGTCATTGACCATTTATTTCTTAATACAATGATACATAGCTCTCATAGCTCTCCTGTGTATTTTAGAAAGAAAAAAAAGCTGCTAAAAACTTGCGTTGTGGTGACTACACCGGACCGGATAGTGATAATCCTTGCAAGAATGCTATACGAACCGTTCTCTCATTCGTCAGATATGTTCTGTCAAGACTTAATCATGCATATTATCCTAATCATCTGTTTTGTCGCATTAGCACGAAAGCTGGTAGTGTGTATGCCTGCTATCCCAACCTGGGAGCTCTGAATTAGTGAGAATCACGTCTTATAACGATCACTGAAAATGCCTAAACTCCTGAACAGTACATTAGTTACCAGGGTAAAATGGAATTGTGAGCCCTTAACCTTAAGCCAAAATGACAAGTCGGCAGATCGTCTCCGCCGCTACTAATCGTTTGTACCTGACCCTGAAACAACTGAAGAGCGCACATAGGTCCAAGCGAAGCGTTGAAACCGACGGAATTCGCCAGAACATTGATCAACCCTGGATGATCGGACCGTCGGCAGATCGTCCGCGCTTACCGCGTGCCTACCTGCGGCTTGGCCATACCAAGCGACACGCGAAGTCGCGATCCCCGGCTGGCCGGTGCCACCAATTCTTTGTTTAACGTGGCGTGACATGAACAAGAGCTAGATGGGCAAAAGCTGGCCACGTACACCCCAACGTATGGGCTCCAGGTTCCGCCGTTAGGCGACGCGGCGCACTGATGGATCTCTGATTACCACAGGCACACGAGCAGGATACGGTTGCGGGCATTCAATTCAACACCTTCCAGAACACACGAGCACGATTACAACACTACTGGAGTCTTGAGCTCCAATGTTGATGTTGCATTTGCTCAACTCTGTTTTCAGTCCGCAGGAAACGACAGAGGATAAGAGCCGATTACTAGTAGCATGAGCCGAATCTTCATAACCACACAATAATCCGAGAAGATCACGCAATCAAGGCCCGGTGATGGGTGCCAGTTCGTACGAGCACGACGGATGGGCAGTGTCCGCACTCATCCATCTGCTGGCCGCGACTGGCCGAACCCTCTATCCGTCGCTTGCAAACAGAGACATGTCGGTAGTGTGAGGTCCAGTGGCACGCCCGCCAAGCTCCAGCCCTCAACTATGCGTGCAGACCCATGAGCCATCACACGACTGCCCGATTCTAAATGCGTGCGATCTTTTGCCGTCATTAACGTGATCGTTAGCCATGTGAGAGATCGGTGGACGCAATGACCGCCACTGGACCGAGCAGTCTCATTGCAGGCACGTCGTCTCCTGGTGGGGCCGCCGTCAAGTTCGCTGGCCTCGTCGGCGTGCGTGCGTTCGACGCCGCGTTTTCGGACCAGTACGTGACTCGTGAGTGATCTGGTCGTGCCCCAGTGGTGTGCTTTCAGTTTCAGACTTCGCTGGCCAACTACTCGTTCAGATTTTGTGCTGTCAGAAAAGTTAAGAAGGGAAGGATAATGTATTCAGCTCGATATGTCATCGTATACCATACGATATAAATACTGGCAGACTTTTGATTAAAGAGATTTAATTCCAGTCGAAATGTTTATTTAGGTCGCCTCTCCTTATCGGTGCAGTTACATGTTTGCATCTCTCTCTCTCTCTCTCTCTCTCTCTCTCTCGTATTACTATCTTTTTTTATATATATAGTTTTGTAGTTGGAAAGTAGGGGCCCTCGATTTGCTGAGAGCAGTATATCAGTTTCATGGTCAGAGATCGCCATTAAATCGTCAATATTTCTCTCCAGCTCGGAGCAGTTAAAGCGGCAAACCTTACCATGTCGTACTGATCAATGACTGCATGTTTTACCCCCAACTCAACGGTTGATCGCGTTTAATTTCGCTGTACACATCTGGGATTTTCAGGTAACAGTATCCGTAAGCGCTGCAGAAGCAGAGATTATTGCAATTTTCCCATGCTTCTTCCTACGTGTAACTGACAGAGCTTGAATGCCCTACAGTACGCTTTTATTTCTAGACTCGATAGGGTGCATTCTACAGCAAGCAATGGACAGTGGCAATAAAAAAAAGCACTGGACAGTGACTGTACCTGAGTAAATTCGTTGGTCCTGCAGTCAACCGTTCTGACAGGAATATCATCTCGAGGAACCTGAACTTGTGCAATCAGGCCTGAGCATGCAGCTTGGTTGATTCATTGCCACTTGGGGCTGTTCGTTTCCCTATCTAATTTTTAGAGGATCAAATCAAAGAGAATTTTATTATTTTGGAGTACTAAATAAAGTCTAATCTCGAAACTAATTGCAGACCCCTATCTAATTCACGAGACGAATCCAACAAGGGTAATTATGATGTTATTAGAAGATGTTTACTGTAGCATCACTGTAGCTAAACATAGATTAATTAGGATCATTAGATTAGTCTCGCAAATTAGAGGGGAGTCGCGACATAGATTTTGTTATTAAATTAATAAAAGTACTACTAAATAGTAAGATTCTCTTTGATGTGACAGTATATAAATTTTAGAGGGTAGAAACGAACGGGGCCTGTTGATTCCTCGAGGGCATCAGTAAGAGTTAAGCAAAAACCACTGAGCATGTTGCCTGGTAGAAAAAGGTATGACCTTGCTGTTTCAGTGTCCTGGCCACCATACGCACGGAAAAGTTGCTTGTCTGCGTAGATGGGGAAAAAACGAAACGGGACAGGGAATTTAGATCTCCAGCTGCTATAAGCAGAGAATGATGAAATGTCCTGTGGCAATGGCAAATGAACTTGGGAGCGAATTGAATGGGAACAGTGTGCCGTTGCACGCGACAGCAATGCGTCGTGCTCGGGGCAGTTGGATCATTGCTGGAGGCTTGTTAACGCCGATGCATGATTAACTAGGTACTTCGATGCGCATTTAGTCTGATAGCGAGGCATGTTCCTCTGGGATGCGTGAAGTCGTAAATTGTACTCACTGACACTGTTCAGTGTCCGGCCGGTAACGAGCCCAAACTGCGTGACTCCGGCCGGTGTCCGAACCGGATTATACGTACGGCATTGGAATGCTGGTGTCGTCGTTTATACTGGTATGCTAGTAATGGCCAGTCACGCCTTTTACATTCCATGAACTGACCTGCTCGACCGGGCACCTACAGGTTCGGTACCAGAAACGATTGTTTGCTTGCAGAGCAGTACGTGTTGTGGAGCAGCAACGACAGCCACACACGATGCGCGCGGCGCGGGCCTATAATACAGTGGCGTCCTCGGCGTGCGGAGGACTCCACCACGGTTCACGTGCCAAACAAAACTCTCGGCGCGATCAGCAGCTGAAGCACGAGGATATCGATCGGATCCATGGCGGTGGCGACCGTGTCGGAGATGAAGGCGGAGGGCGTGCTGCGAGGCGCGTGCGCGGCGCTGGCGGCGGCGGCGGCGCTGCTGGTGGCGCTGAGCACGCAGACGGAGACGGTGCTGCTCGTCAGGAAGAAGGCGACCGTCAAGGACGTGCAGGCCCTCTGGTAAGCACTGCCACTGCCTTGTTTTTCTGCCGTGTTGGTTGTTCTCTTGTGCGAGCACCTGTTGGTTATCCCGAGTCGTCACGCGTTCCGCATGTGCCATGGCTGACATGGTGCCCGTCCACGCGCGCAGGGTGCTGGCGATGGCGGCCGCGGCGGCGGCGGGGTACCACCTGCTGCAGCTGCTCAAGTGCCTGTACCTTAGCCGGCGCTTCGCCGTAAGCCCGGCCTGCTGCCGGAACAGCAGAGCCCTGGCCTGGACCTGCCTCCTGCTCGACAAGGTAACCCTCAACAACTCCCTCACTTGTTGTACTCCATCTCCTCGGAAAGGAAGGCTTTCATTCCTCCTTTCAAGTGAAAGAATCTTCACCTTCCCAAGGCTTTGAAAAGTAGTAGTATATGTTTCGCTTATTACGGTTGAAAGCTCAAACTAGTTAGCCACGGTATATTCAGTATGGGCGAATTCACCATGGAAATACATGCGAATCACTGTGACATTTGATACATTAGTTCAGTATGCTGCCTGCCGGAAAAGTATGTTTACTAAAAACTTGAACACACTTCGGAAGGTACTTACTGGGCATACTGAACTGAAATGCTCACGTGCTAAGTTTGAGAGGGGTTTGACAACATCAATATTTATTACGTTGGAAGCTCAAACTAGTTAGCCACGGTATATTGGGCGAATTCACCATGCGAATCACGCAATGTTTATTGGATTGTTCTTCCATTTTATAATTAACATAAGCTGAAAACATGAACACAGTTCGGAAGGTACATGCTGGGCATACTGAACTGAAATGCTCATGTGCTAAGTTTGAGAGGGGTTTGACAACATCAATATTTATTTATTTTTCTATAATGAACAGAATATTCATGTCATCTAGTACAGCGTATGTAACACAATTTAATTAGAATATTCTACTGTTTTTTATCGGTAAACTGACAACATCAAAATAGTTTGAAAATGACGTATATACAGGCTTCTTCGAGTGCTGAGAATCTTGCCTGGCCCAGGCAGCATTCTCAGGCACTCGATTTTAAAGCGCCCGAGGCTCATCAGATTGCTGCTTCTGCTCGGCGTAAGCAACCACCGTCAGAGTGTCAACAATGTGATAGCATACAGTACTGAGCTAATGTATCAAATATCATCATGTTAATTTATCTAAAGAAATCAAAATTAAACGATCACATCTTTACTAGTACTGCATTACCCATTCTAGCCTGTACCCTAGAGCACACGGCACTCTGCTCCGGTACTTTCCGTTCTCACACTTGGGAATTCTAAGAATGATTGAGAATGGAGATGGGATGGCGTTTGTTGCGTCTGCATCGCTGTGCTTTCATTTAAGCACATCAAGGTCGTCATCAATAGGGGTGGTTCCATGCCATGGCCGGAATTAAGCTTCACCATCCGTCCATTAAAATCAAGGGTTCGCGTGTCGATGTGGCTACCGATCTATGATTTCGAACGGGTTATCTAGAAGCGAATTTAAATGGGTGCACGAGAGCATAATAAATAAAGTCGGGCATGACTCTCAAATGCATGGATACTAGCTTGGTCGTGCGCTCGAGTTCCAGTAGCTATAGACTGTCCATGTGCGTTCCATCCTTGTTTAAGCGATGGTGTTTTAGCTGAGTGGCTGAACGACTGGGCCCACTCCTAGGTGGCCGTCAACAGTACTAGATGGATCACATTGATTGCTCGAGTCGATGAAAGACATACGACAACAACAAACCTAGAGTTAGATGGGGCCTTCTGCTCATGTAGCTCATGGGTCTTATTGTTGACAACCACATTACATTATATAGTTTTTCATTTTTTTAAAAAATAGTACTCCAGCACTGGCCACGTATATAGTGCAACTTAAATTTGACACAACAAACCTCGAGTTAGATGCGGATGAGCCTCCTCTGTTCGTGAACCTCGTGATGGGTCTAATTGTTGACAACCACATGTACGCTATAATTGTTTTATAAAAAAACGAATTCTTCAGCACTGGCCACGTAGACAAAGCTTAATTTGACACTGCGTGTGCTCCGCTGCAGGCGTGCGCGTACGTGACGTTCGCGACGACGGTGGCGGCGGCGCAGGCGTGCATGATCGCGCTGGAGGGCGCGCACGCGGTGCAGTGGACCAAGCTCTGCAACATCTACACACGCTTCTGCGAGCAGATCGCCGGCAGCCTCGCGCTCGGCATGCTCGCCGCCGCCGGCACAGCCGTCGCCTCCGCCGTCTCGGCGCGCAACGTCTTCCGCCTCTATCCCTCGGCGCCGAGGCCCTACGCCGACGCGCACTAGCTCACTCAGCCCATGGCTGAATGAACTTCAACAGAAGAAGCGAGCAAAAGGGCCGTGAAAAAATGCAGGCCCAGATGAAGGTCACTTGAGTCTGAATATGAAGATAATAGAAACCTCTACTCTGGAATGTACTATTAGTATTTTTCTTTTGCTTTTATTGGTTTTACTACGGTAGTGAAGACATCAGTATGTATGTAGTCTGTATATCTGTATGTATTTAAGTGTACTCACAGGTATAGTAATAATAATTATTAATAATACACTACAGTATCTCTAATGTGTAGTTCTGTAATAGTAAAGAGTTCAGGGATCCTCTCTGGTCTGTATTACTAGCTCTGTGTAGCTCCTGAGTGAGTTCAGAAACAAAGAAAAGAGGAACTGCAATTGCTGCAAGAGCTGACATTGCAGCAGTGGTAATAGTACTGTTGGAATTTGGAAGGTTCCATTGATATCTGAAATTACAGCCATTTTGAACATAAGATTCCTGTAAGGAAGTTATTGCTCCAAACAGAACCGAATTTTCTGTAGCGATCCAGCATGTCCAAACTCACCAGTCCAAGTTTTATCAGCCAGATATCGTACCGTCATTTAACAAAGCAGCCCGAATTTATATAAAACATTCAGATATCATGAGATGACTCTTACTGAACAAAAGAATTTAACTCAAACATGTTATATATTATAATCAGCCTTGCTGTCAAAAAAGGTATCTATACATGATACACTTATGCCGGACAACAAACGGTGTATACCATATACCCATCTAAAAGAATTGATAGCTTAGCTTTTCTATATATATAATTGCCATTTCTTGAAGAATATTACAAGATTTTTGACGGGGGATGGGAACGGAAGAAAGAATGGTGTATTGATTTCAAATTTCAGCTTTTGGAGGACGGTTGGGTGTCGTCACCGCTAGAAATGCCCGCAGCAAGTCGCGCTCTCAGGTCCTTCCGAAGGATCTTGCCAGAAGGATTCTTGGGGATGGAATCCGTGAAGAAAACTCGGTTGATCCTTTTGTAGAACACAACCTGCAACAGCGTACAAAATGTAAGGTTGTACTCTTGGAAAAGCTGTATCATGGTACATCAAAGATCAACCTGGTGAAAGCATCCTTTTATTTTTTTTAAAAAAAAAATACAAAGTACCCTTTCCGGTTTTTTAAGTAATTTTTTTTGTAGAAATGCATGGGTGTGCTAACATTATGTTCATCATGTATCCTGTGTTACAGTTTTCTTTTTTGAGAACACACTTATTAAGTAAAAAAAAAGAGATAAAAGCTAATGTATCTCTTACCTCCTTTGCCACGAATTGCTTGATCTCGTTCTCACTGATGTTAGAGCCTTCAATCCGCACAATGAATGCAACAGGGACTTCACCAGCAATTTCATCTTTCATCCTGCAAATGGCCCAAGAAGAATTTAATTCCTGGAGCCGATAGCATGGATCTATGTAGTTCTGACAACACTAAGAAAGCAGATGGACTTACGAGACAACAGCAGCATCCTTAATATCAGAGTGTGTGATAAGGAGGGCCTCAAGTTCTGCAGGAGGTACTTGAAAACCCTTGTATTTTATTATCTCCTTGAGCCTGTCAACAATGAAGATCTCATCATCATCATCAACATAACCAATGTCCCCTGTGTGCAGCCATCCGTCCTTATCAATGGTATTCTTTGTGGCCTCTGGATCATTGAGATAACCTGTATAGATCACAGGATGGAAATTACAACCTTGAAACAATATGATATACATTTACTTTGAAGTGATAAGTTACACGCAAAAAAGCACGTGAATGCTAATACACTCCATGAGAAGAGTTGAAACTTTCAGTACAGATGCTTTTGATAGCAGTAGTAGTCAGTTTCAGGTTTGAAATAGGATGGAATCGAAGTGGTGCAAGACTGCCCTTCATTTATAACATGATAGAATATTTGTTGTAGAAAATCATGGATATTTTCTGCATACAGCTACGGTGGAAAGCAACATATCCTACTCTGAATATTTAGACTAACTGTATCTGAAACGTAGATATTTTGTGATTAAAGATATCAGAACACCAATAATTGTATAAAAACGGTTACAAATATGAGCACCAATAATTCAACATACAAGAGCAATGAAAGGGAATGACAAGGACAGATATTGTGGAAGATTCTAATCTAATAGCAATGTGAGTTATGCACATGGGCAGACCAGCCTGTTCCTGTCGCGGTTAAAGCGCAACACCTAGCACAATAGCTAACACATTTTCCACCTTATTGCATCTAATACTTTTTTAAAAAAAAAGGAAAAACAGACAAAAAAAACTGCGATGGCCAGTCAAAAATTATACAAAACTTGAGTGGTAAGAAGGGGTAAAAAATAGAAGCTAGTTGTTTACCCTATCTTACAGCTGAACTGTCTAGTGCCTTGCTTGCTCGTTTTTAATGAAATCAATTGCGATTGAAACAAGTAATGCCAATCTTGTAGACTAAGTCTTCCATACGGTACTTCAAATGCTTGACATGGCCAGTTTGACGCATCGGTGTATAAAAGCGCTATCGTAGGATGTTCTAGTCCGATGCACTGTACTTGATGTTGTACTTATTTAATTCGTAATAATGAATTGAATTTTATTGCAAACACTTGTACAATGGAAACATAAAGGATTATACCAAAATCCATATAATCCATATGCCAATTTTAATTCTTTCCCTATCCCCTCAAGTTTCGGGTGATTACTCGCTGTTTTATCTTGAACAGTTTTAGAATACATGAAAGTTCAACTATATTAGCATCAGTTTAACAAGATGTGAATTAGGTCCACATCTTTGTCATTTAGTAAGGGGATTGATCACCAGACGTCTGGAGCCTGTCATGGTGGGGCCTTACAGGTCAAGCGTGGGGTCAAAGACTCAGGCTGTCAGGTAATACTCAATAGGCTTGGAACAAGTTTCTTTTCCTTTCTCCTTAAGTGTCCCAAAAGTGAAAAATGGCTCAATTTCATGTGAAGTGTTTATAACAGAACCGGTACAGTAGAGTCTCACTAAGTGAAGTCTAGAATAGAAAAATGGTGAACCGGTACCGAGGGCTTTGGCCAGTCATCTCAGCACATGCCAAAGTCAGTTAGGCATCTAGTTTTGGCAGGTAAAGTCAGTGAAGTTATATCCGCACAAGGTTTTAAGCTCTGGGCAGTGAAGTCGGTGAAGCAGCTTCATCTTTGCTCAGTGAAGCCAGTGAAGGAGCTTCATTTGCATACACCTAAAATACAAACCGAAGTCAACAGTTTTTAGGTCTGGGCAGGTGGGATCCAACCAAAGACGGTGGTTAGTCGTAGGTATCATTCAGTTTCGGCAGCTTGCTTTCTCTGCATGCATATCCATATAAGCACAATAGCGCCGAGGATAATGATGGCTATGTGCCTATGTGGCAGCCTGAGGATGACCTGCTCCCACAATGGCTCCAAGAATAGTTGGACACCAACATCCTTGGAAATGAATACCACAAGGAGGGCATGCGGTTGCGGTAGTTAGGCTGTGTTTGTTCTTTTTTTTCCTAGGACAGGGTTGCTGGTAGTTAGGCTGCGTCTGTTTACCTGATTCTAACATTTCGTGAGCCAATGTGAGAAGCTTTGGTACAACTACCGGCTACTTAGATTAGTCAAAACACAAACACTCTAATAGGACAATGGTTTCCCAGCAGAACAAGGCAAATTTTCCATGAATTGCTTGAGTTAAAATGAACGGAATTCTGCTTTTTTTTCAGAATAGTTTGCTCAAGGGGGAGTACTGATTGCTGACATAGAAAAGGACCAAAAGTTCCGGGCGACCAAATCAATCACCTAGTCATTTATAGGCAAGGACTTTTTATGCTACCTAGGCCCGAGTGGAACGCGACGTGCTAGCGGACAAGCTTAACGCAAGCAAAGCTCGTCCTATTGCGCACATCACTGGTCAGTTAAACAGCACAAAGCAGGGGGGTCACCACCATGTGGTCGAGAGGTCACCTAAGCTAAACCTAATCCCGTATTTAGATATAATGAATTTCTTTATTGGCCCGTGACTGCTCCAAAGCAACGGGGGGCCTAAACTAACACAGTCAGCTAACGACCTTATTAGAACCACTTGTTTCCCGTCATGTAGCACGTTAACGCCACACGACGAGACGGCATGGAGCGCCAACAAATCATTTCAACAGTAAAATACTTTAAAGTTGGAGAGGGGATGATTCTGGTATACCTTTCATGATTTGCTCGCCGCGGATGCAAATCTCCCCCGGCTGGTTGCGGCCGAGCGACGCGCCGGTGTCGGGGTCGACGATCTTGAGCGCCGCGTTCCGGACGACGGTGCCGCAGGAGCCCGACTTGACCTCGCACGGCACCTTGGCGAAGGCCAGGCACATGGCCAGCACGGGCCCTGCCTCGGTCATCCCGTACCCCTGATGGAAATCCCAAATTTCATTCCCCACATTTTGGAATATAAAATTGTACACCATCCGCGATCACGTGAAATTAAATCTTATTCTGTATCGAAAATGAGAAAGAAAAAACAAGCATTGCATTGGCTGCTGGTGCACCAAGTCCGGGAATCGGGAGCAAAGAGTGGTTGATCGAGATGCTTTCTTATGGAGACGGCAACCCAGGCCACGGACTCATGGGGTTGGCGTGCGTCTCCAACCTTTAACCGCCGTGCTCTCGCACCACTCTGGAGCACGAACCGTGTCCGTGGTTGAGATGTCGCCATAACATCAAGCCCAAGCAACCTCAAACGGTGCCACCTCCCTTTCGTAGCTCGCCGCCAAAAAAGCCAAAAGCGCGACACTACCACCCACCAACTCTACCAACATATATAAAACTGCCAATGGAACTACTAGTTCCGTAGGCGTGCAATCAATCATGAAAGCGGCATACCCTTAGCAGCCATGCATCAATGAACAAAATGGATGATTAGAAGCGCGTGTGGGACAACGAACCTGGCCGAGCACGGCGTTGGGGATCTTGGCCATGAACGCGTCCTGGATGTCCTTGCCCATGGGCGCGGCGCCCGACATGACCATGCGGATGGAGGCGAGGTCCTCGGCGGTGACACGCGGGCTCTTGGCGATCTCCACCACGATGGGCGGCACGAACGGCGCCACGGTGACGCCGTGCGCGCGCACGAGGTCCACCAGCGCGCCGAGGTCGAACTTCTTCATGGTCACGATGGCCGACCCGGCGCGCAGGCCGGCGAGCAGCACGGAGTTGAGCGAGTAGATGTGGAACAGCGGCAGCACGCACAGGAGCACGTCCTCCTTGGTGAAATACAGGTTCGGGTTCTCGCCGTCCACCTGGGGAGACGATCCAAAATTTCATCAGCCATTAACGAGATTATTTTAACACTAATAACAGCTAGCTAGCGCCAAGACTAAATTCAGCAGTAGTAATAATAGTAACAAAGAAAGAATCATAGCGCGGATCATCACAGCTGGCTGGCGTGCTAGTGCTAGTGTCGCTGACGCGTGGGTCCCCTGTGGGGCCCACGTGATTAGATGGGCCATGCCATTAATGAGTGACGCGGTGTTCACTGGCTCGGCGCCGACAGCGAAAAAAAGAAAGGAAAGGAAAGGAAAATGCCGCCGAGCTGGAAAGCACGGCCGGCACTCGGAAGCAGAGCTGCCGCGGCGAAAAGAGGAGGGAGCTGACCTGCTGCGCGACGCTGGTGACGAGGCTGCGGTGGGTGAGCATGACGCCCTTGGGCATGCCCGTGGTGCCGGACGAGTAGGGCAGCGCGACGACGTCGTCGGGGTGGACCTCCTCGTCGGCGTCGAGCGGCTCGGCGGCGTCCATGAGGTCCCCGAACCGGAGGCACCCCTCGAAGTCCCCGTCGACGGCGACGACGGGCAGGCCCCTCTCGGCGGCGAACCCGCGCACCTTGTCGACGGCGCAGGCCTCGGTGACGATCACCGTGGCCCCGGCGGCGGCCGCCTGGCGGTGGATCTCGTGCGGCGTGTAGAACGGGTTGGCCGTGGTGGTGGCGGCGCCCAGCCGCGCCGCGCCGAGGAAGACGAAGGCGAACTCGGGGCAGTTGCGGAGCAGGTTCATCACGACGTCGCCCTTGCCCACGCCCAGCCCGCGCAGCGCCGCCGCCGCCTTCCGCGACAGCCGCTCCACGTCGGCGTAGGTGTGAACGGCGCCCGTCTGCCCGTCGATGATGCAGGGCCGGTCGCCCACCTCGGCGAGCCGCTCGAAGCAGTAGGCCTGCAGGGTGAGGTCCCGCGGGATCTCGATGTCGGGGAGCTTGGAACGGAACGGCACCTCCGCCACCGACGCGGGGGCAACCAAATCCTCAGGCACGGACCCCATCGTCCTCTGCTCAGTTAAAGCGATCTCCGCAAATGGTGGCCGGAAATTTGGTGGGTCTGCTCTGGTCCGCTGCTCGCCTGAGCTGAGGAAGGAGGAATTGGGGGGAGGACAAGGTTAATATACCGGCGTGACGGGAAGGCAAGTTTGGTGGGGGACGGTTCGGTGAGAATGACTAGTGGGACCCAAGTGGCGGTGGCGGCGGGTAAGGTCGCTGGTCACTCTTGACACGGGCGTTGGGGTTTGGTGAGCAGCCTGGGTCTGTGGGTGGGTGAGTTCTGATGAGTTGACTGTGACGGAAGCCACGTCAGCGGTTTGTGACGTTTTTTTAACTTTTTCACCAGACCAGAGCACACCAGCGGACGGCAGGGAGAGCGGAGTCGTCGCCTCTGGATGGGTGTGAGGTCTTTTTTTTTTTTTTTTTAAGCCTCTCTCTAATGGGTACAGTTGTAGCATCTCGTTCTCGTACGCACTCACGCCACGACACTACACACGCACACTACTCACACCACCACGTCATGATTACGGACCTACAACTACACATGAAGCTCGAAATCGCGTCCTTCTGAGATCGACGAAATCCTCCGGACTTCGCAGGCGACGAGGACGTCGCTCTCCTCTGTGGCACCACGCGGAGAGGCAACCAGGAATTATTTCTGGGAACTAAATCCCGGTGGGAATCGTGAGTCGAGCGGCGCTCGAACTCACGACCGGCAGCTCCTCACCCGGGAGACTTGCCAAACGAGCTACGACTCGTCCCCATGGGTGTGAGGTCAGCTGTGCATGGAATGGATTGATCGGGCGCGTGATTTCCTTCTCCGGGGTTGGTGGCGACAGGCTTTTCGAGTGTGATGTGTTGCGTGTTTCGTCGGCGCGCGCGTCCGCTAAAGAAGACCACGAGCAGCGACGACGTCGAGACGGACAAGGACACGCGATGATGCCGTTCAGAGATCGACCGGTATACTCGAGTAGCAGCTCACTTTTTGTGAGACGTAGATTTGAAAAATTATACGGATATAGACAAGTATATAAAAAAATAAACATTGTACCGTCATCATAGACCTACCCTGCAAGAATCAAAGAATTTAACGTCTGATCATTCAAATCCGTTACCAGTTATCTTTATAATAATATCTGAGCGAGATGTGAACTACTATTTGATTCTTAAAACGCGGTCATATAAATTGTATATGTATTTCCTACATCTGCCGCCTACTCGAGCACCTGGACACATTGCAGTAGTACTAGTTATAAGAAATTGTAGAAGATTGGAGTATCATGCATGGTTTTATACAGAAAATAACATCTACCACGTGTTGATAATCTCAGACAATCAAATGTGTCGGTGTCAAGTTGTAACCCTAACAGCAAGGCAAAGCTAGTTACGAGAAAACTTATCATGTCACTTTATAGTACAAATAAAAACATGTCTGACATTTGACATAACCCAAAAAATAATAAATTAATTCATTTCTTATAGATGTAGTAAAAACACAGTATGCAATACTTGTACTTTAATAAACATGTTCGTATTTTTATTGCAAATACGTCAAACGTCTTCTTTTTTTTCCAGAAAAGGGCACCTGTTGACCGTGGTAGCCAGGATGAAACGGTTAAAACTCGGTCTGGCCCATTCAGTCTGGAGCAGGCCGAGCAAACAACTTTAGTCCGGCCTGAAATTTAGAGTGTGTCCCCTCAAATGAAAAAACAGGAGAAAGACTATGTGGCCTTGTTTTAGCATGAAACTCGAGCAGTGATGGCCAAATGGGCCGTGTCAAACGAGCGAGCACGAAGCACGAATTTTTTAGCCCGGCCCAAGCATGACACGATCCGATTAATTTTGTGCCGGGCCAGCCCGTTAGCCCGTGCGGATCGTGCTGTGGGCCAAGGGTCAAGTACAATGGGCGACACGATATGACACGGAATTAAATATATTATATATTTCATACTAAACATCAAAGATAAAATGCTCTAATGATAAAGCATTTGCCTCCTATCTTATAGGTTTAAGGTTCAACTCTCCATATTGCTATATTTTTGCCTATTTTTCCAAGATTTTCAGCATTATTCGACTGAACAATACTTAATGGGTTTCTGAGCCCGTGGGCTTAACGGGCCAGCAAGGCTCGAATACCCTGGAAAAGCAATTTCATGCTATGCCATGGGTCGATGCCAGGCACGTGAGCCGGCACGGCCGTGCCAGCCCAAAATTATATGGGCCGTGCCGCCCGTTTGGTCATCACTAAACCCGAGCTCATCCGTGCAAAGACAAAACGAATTGTAAATGAATCCAACTTCTGAAATCGATTCGTATTGGCAATCAACAATAGATCAAGACAATGAATCTCTTGCGCTCTGCTGCCCGGCGCGTGCTCCGGGCTCCGGCCGAATTCTAAGGCGTGCGCATGGCGTGTACTGTGTACATCCAGCGACGGTGTAGGCTGTAGCGAGTGGGACGATCGGCTTGGGTTCAAGTATTATAAAGCAGAGTCAATCTTGTCGTCAGAAGAAAACAGAGCATAGTGTGGTGCCCGCTCGGCCATATATCAGTTGAAAATACTCTTCCATTACGAAAATGATGTCCCTAGGATAGCAGAATTAGTTCAAATTTGAACTAATCTTACTGTCCTAACAACAAAATTTTCAGAAGAGGAGTAAAATATTTAGCTGCTTATTACTGTTGTTGCGGTCCGACAGTCACATTTGATCTTGAATGTCCAGCAATCAAGAAGCAAATCAACTTTTCGATTTTTTTTGGCATTATACAGTACTATTGATGATTCGATATCAAGACACGGGTTCATCATAACATCTCCTGATTTTTCTGATCCATCGATCCCCTCGCCCCTGCCTGCGCCATTCATCGCCTTTTCGTCACTCTTCCTCCTCGTTCACGCCGAGTTCTGAACGGATACACGATCCTGTTCCGACTCCGGTTCCAGTTTGTAGCTCCGATTCCGCGTGGGACTGGAATATGCCGGATCTCACCCCTCGGATTTCCTCTTCTATTTATGCTAGGATAGGACAGCCATCAAACTCACAAGCGAAAGAATTCAGTCAGAAATCAGAAGACCAAACATGAATTCCGTTGTGCGGTCGGCTGTTGCTAGTGCTCTGAGGTTGGCTGCTCGGCGCGCTCCTAGGGCGCCTCCGCAGCGACAGCTCGGAGATAGGGACAGGGCCATAGCGCTGGTTGAGCAGGAGGTGCGTGAACAGCTGCGTGCGCGGGGAGCCGCTGTGCAATTGCCCCGGGAGGAAATGCGCTTCTTCACAGCTTACACCGGCGTTATGTTGGGTGTCCTCATCGCCACAGTTTGGCGTCGATTCAATCCGCCGAAAAAGACTTCCCTGGAGATATTGCTGGACAATAATGCTTCGGAGCAAGGGTCTGGAGTAATTTGACAAGCTAACCATCACCTGAGGAAGGAGCGGAAGGCCTTTGCTGTGTGTTCGTTTCTTGTTTGTACTATTTTTATTACTCGCTCTAGTCAGCTTTATAGGATGTTCGGGCAGCATGACTGAACTGCTGCAGTTCAATGTTGCTGCCTGAACATCGTATAATTTTGACCGTTGGGAGTATTGTTCAGTAGAAAGAAATAAGAATATGGGCATAAATGAGGCTATAGCTTGCTCGTGCTCAGGATTGTGTACAAGTCCTTTGTTTTAGGAGAACTTTTGGTTGCATCCAAGGAACTGGTTAATGTTGAATCATGCTTGCACACTACTTTTGCCTGTTGGGTGCTTGTATCTATGATGAAATTTTGTGATTATAAGAAGTCTTTGCAGGTTCATGTAAATCTGTAGCTTATTGCTTCAGTGATCTGTTATGGACTCCCTACTCCCTAGAAGATAATACAAAACCTGAGAAAAAAAATCTTCATTGAGCTATTTACTTCAGTGGCCTGCTATACTTGTTTGACTACAACAAGTCACACAAACAGGTTAGCTCTGTAATGACTTTGTTTATGAATCCATGTGAATGCAGAAAGTATACAATTTTCCCTTGTGAGCGCTATGATGCCATTCAGAGATCGACCGGTATACTCGAGTAGCAGCTCACTTTTTGTGAGACGTAGATTTGAAAAATTATACGGATATAGACAAGTATACAAAAAAATAAACATCATACCGTCATCATAGACCTACCCTGCAAGAATAAAAGAATTTAACGTCTGATCATTCAAATCCGTTACCAGTTATCTTTATAATAATATCTGAGCGAGATGTGAAGTACTATTTGATTCTTAAAACGCGGTCATATAAGCCCTTGTTCGTTTCCTGTCCTCTAAAATTTAGCACTGTCACATCAAAGAGAATCTTGCTATTTATATTTTTATTAGTTTGATGACGAAACCCTTTTAATAGATTGGTGCTAATTTTTGAGATAATCTAATGAGTTTAATTAATCTATGTTTTGCTAAAGTGATGCTACAGATAACCGTCTTCTAATCACGACTTGATTAACCTCACTAGATTCGTCTCGTAAATTAGTCTAAGGACATGTAGTTTATTCTATAATTAAACTATATTTAGTACTCCTAAATAGTAAGATTTTTTTGATGTGACAGCTAAAAAGTTTAGACTTCGAAAACGAGCACACACTAAATTATATACTCGAGCACCTGGACACATTGCAATAGTAATAAGAAATTGGAGAAGATCGGAGTATCATGCATGGTTTTATACAAAGAATGACATCTACCATGTGTTGATAATCTCAGGCAATCAAATGTGTCGGTGTTAAGTTGTAACCCTAACAGCAAGACAAAGCTAGTTACGAGAAGAGGCATTTACAAATATACCCTTATTTTCAAGCTCAATTCAGATTTTGGATCTTCTTTTTGAAATTTTACAAAATTGGACACGCGCCGATGCGGTTCAGAGCTCCAACGGTATACTAGTTAGTACTCCTACTACCTTCTTCGTCCAGAAATATAAGCAGTTGTGACCATTCGTCTTATTTAAAATTTATATTTTTTGTAATCTATTTTATTCTTAGATATAATTTAATTATGTCTTTTTTATTGACAAAATATTTTGAATAAGACAAACGATCAATTATGAAGTCTAAAAGTCAATAAATCTTTACATTTTTGGATAGATGAAGTACTACTCAAGTAGGAGTCGACTTTCCGTTAGACGTAGATTTGAAAATTTATATGATATACAAAACGTTTTTCCTTTATTGGACCGTTCAATGGACATGTGTCACGCGGTGATAGGGCCCGTGTGGTTAACAGGTCTGAAATTTTTTGATGTGGTTTGATTTGATTTACAGTTTCGAAAATTTTATAGAGTTATATGCCTTTGTATAAGATGCATTCTAAAAAATTATCTTATGTATCTCAATCCTGTAAAAAATATATTTTATCATTTATTTGCACTATCTTCACTTAATGGATCTGAAAATAGCAAATTTAAAACCGGAAATCCGGTTGAGTGAAAGTTGCTCAATCATTGAAAAATAGAAATCCGTATACAAAATGCTTTTAAAAAAGAATCCTCGTACCGTCATCATTGGACTACCCTCCGGTAATTAAAGAATTTAAGGTCAGATTATTGGAATCTGTTTATCTATATAATAATGAACGAGGTTTGAATTACTGTTTGATTCTGAAAATGAGATCATAAATTGTATACGTTGCAGCCTATTCGAGCACCTAAAAACATTGCAGTGGTACTAGTTATGAAAACTTGTAGACGATCAGAGTAGCATGCATGGTTTTATACGGAAAATAACATCTAGCACGTGTTGATAATTTATGACTATCATATGTGTCCGTGTCAATTTGTAGCCCTAACAGCAAGACAAAGCTAGTTACCAGAAAACTTCTTATATAATTTTTATAGTACAAATAGAAACTTGTCTGACATTTAACATAACCCAAAAAAGAATACATTGATTCATTTCTTATAGATGTAGTAAAAATACAGTATGCAACACCTGTACTTTAATAAACATGTTCGTATTTGTCTTGTCGTATTTGTCTTGCAAATACGTCAAACGTCTTTTTTTTCCAGAAAACAGCACCTGTTGACCAGTGTGGTAGTAGCCAGGATAAAATGGGTCAAAACTCGGCCTGGCCCATTCAAGTAAGAAAGCAGGCCGAGCATGCAACTTTAGTCCGGCCTGAAATTTCGACTGTGTCCCCCTGAAAAAAAAGACAATGGGGGCTAGTTTTTGGCCCGAAATCCGAGCTTATCCGTGCAAAGACAAAACGAATTGTAAACGGATCCAACTTATGAAATCGATTCGTATTGACTATCGACAATCGATCCAAGAGACCAAGGGCGCGATTGGTTGCCTGGTCCAAGGCGAACCAGACCCGCCGCATGCAAGTCCCTCGTGATTGGATGGCTGTACTTCGATTTGAGCCAGACTGAGCGCATGCAAATCACGCTTTCAGGCCAGGCTCCGTAGATACGAGAAGGAATTCCGTTTCTCTCGCGCGATGCTCCCTAGCGTACGGTTTCTTCTCTGCACATGGAATCGAGCGCATGGACAAGCAAACCAATTACAAGCTGAAAGCAACTTGGTTCTTACAGTACAGACAACCAATCACCAAGGTGCTAGCATGCCTCAGCCTGTCTCAGCTCGGCCAGGCTCGCAGATGCGAGCCAGGCTCTCATGGGAAGCAAACCAATCTCGCCCCAAGACAATGAATCTCCTGCGTTCTGCTGCCCAGCGCGTGCTCCGGCCGAAACCTCGGCGACGGTGGGGTGTGTACCCAGCGACGGTGCAACGAGTGAGGATCAGCTTGGGTTCATGTATTTTAAAGCAGCGTCGATCTTGTCGTCAGAAGAAAATAGAGTATAGGGTGGTGTCTGCTCGGCCGCATAGGATAGCGGAATTAGTTTAAATTTGAACCAATCTTACTATTGTAATGAACAATATTTTTAAAACAGAGGAGTAAAATATTTTGTTTTTGCGGTCTGCAGATCACATCTGCTCTTGAATGTTTCAGCAATCAAGAAGCAAATCACTTTTTGATTTTTTTTGATAAAGGTTCGTGTTAGTATTCATTAGCAACAAATTACAAGCATTGGAATGCAAGCATCCTTAGAACAAAGCACCTCTGAGTAGGTGTAGATTACAACGCTCCAAACGACCATAGTATAAATTACACAAAAGATTGCTTTTGATGGAGTAGCTTTTGGAGTGTCGTCAGGAGGGCCTCCCTTGAAATAAGCATGAGTTGGTGGAGGGTCGACGTGTCAACATGATTCATCATTGTCGGTGCGACATGTGTTTGGAGTTCACGCGGATGCATATGGTAGACAACATGAACACCTCTGGTCAACAACACTTCATCAACCACATGTACCAAATCAAGACACCGTCGGTCGAAACACCCGTAGCGGTCGCCATCTCACCATCTCACCGGCGACAAGACTGTCGGAGAGAGGGGAGAGGGGCCCTAAGGCGGCGACAAGATGGAACCCAAGGTGGGAGGCATAGGAGCCATACGGCTCAGTTTCTTCTCTTCGCATTATTTAGTAACTTTGATGATTCGATATCAAGACACGGAGTAAACGGGTAAAGTGCATCATGCCCATGCCATGACGTCAACATCCACCTGGCCGGTGAGAGTTTAACAGTCTCAAGTACTTTTTTTTAACAATATAAGTATTTGTTGACTGAAAGATACTGAAGTTTGACTATTTGTCTTATTCAAAAATTAATAAAAATATAAAAACAAATAAGTCACATTAAAAATATATTTAACAAAAAAACAAATCATAACGAAAACATATAATATTTTTACAAATATTTGGAATAAGACGAGTAGTCAAACTTGATCAAGTCAAAAAATGCTTATTGGATAGATAGAGTATATAGTAAAAAGAGAAGCCCAACCAAAAGGCTGCGAGTGTGCTCGATGAAGATCGCTCCCCGGTAGGGAGCGAAGTGTTGAGTTGCAGGAGGCGGGAGTTGATGGGGCAAAGGTTTCTGTGGAGTATTACCGATCCGAGCGACGCGTTCGCGCGTTTCCTGTTTGGGCTAGCCGACGTGGCTGAAGTAGAAGCTGGCACTGCCATTGCCCAGGCTGCGTCCTGCACTCGAAGCAGAGAGGTGCTGCTCTACCCTGCCGGCGGCGCCGATAGCAGAGCACCACAACGGCTATCGGTCCTTCCTCATTGCCACGCCGTTCCAACATCGACGCGTCGATCCGAGAGTGGCGAAACAAATGAACGCTGTGGCCCGTGTTAAGGAGGAGGCCCGGGGCAGACCGGCAGAGCAAGGGCCGGCGCGCGGCGCGAGCAGAAGGAGTCATGGGGATCGGAGGCGCGTAAGGCGGCGAATTTGTTCCTCCAACACAAGATCACGGAGATGAGCACGGTGATTACCGGTTGCAGCGAGGGCGGCATAGCGGTTACCGTGCATTTAGACGTGCGGCGTTTGATCCTTGGAAAAGAAATCTCGAAGGTTCCGGAAAAGATTGCGACTCACGGGTTTGCAGTGACACAAGCCGACCACTGTTGATCGACTGCCACGAGCACGAGCCCACTGCGGCGACAGCAGCGCACCACCACCTCGTGGCTGCCACTTCTTCCTCGTCGCCATGGAGCAACACCGCGAGCACGAAGGCCACAGTTTTGCGAGCACCATTCTCTTGGCTTAATTATTGGACGCAGGACAATATATAGCGCGGAGGAAATCGATGCTATGAACGCGGCCCGGGCGCTCAGGGAATGCGCGGAGTCAATTACGGTGAAGCGTGTAATCGACGTTGCAGTGTAACAGCAGATTCTGATGCCACGACGGCACGACCTACAGCCATAGTACGCCTGACTTCTTCGGCCCTACCTCAAAATTTCCCCGGGCTCTGCTTCAAGATTTACGTCCCCCGCTGATGCATTTCCTTTTTTTTTTTTTTTTTTTTTGAAACACTGATGCATTTCGTTGGAGCTACTGAAACGGGTTCAACAAAATGTTCGTTCACCTGCCGTTTCATTTGTGACAGGGAAACGGGCTTGTGAAAGCCGCATCCTGCGCAACAATCGCACAAAAGATTCCGTTGCATGTAAAAGAAAAAATCGCACATACTTCCTTCATCGGATTCCAGTGACGGCGTTACGTTGAGGAGGAAGTTGGGAAAAGCACGAACTGCCGTCAAGCGTCAACCGCGCAGAAGCCGGAATCCCTCCGCTCCATGGCTCACTGTCGCGCGGGCCCAACGACGACAGCCCATTCCTCTTCTCTCCTTTACGCGCTGCGGCTCTCTCCAGCTGGCCCACACAGTGGCCTCCGCGACTGGGTCAAGGACAAGAGCCGAGCGAGAATTTATTAGTTTTATTTCGAAAAAACAGAGACGAGTTCCTTTTCACCAGAGCAGCGAGCCAGCCACCACCACCACCACCACTACCGGCAGCGGCGGACGGCGGCGCCGGAACTCGGAAGAGGAGAAGGTTAGACCGTTGGATTCCCCTTCTCCCTCCCCCATCTCATCTCCCTCCCTGCTCCCATCCCTTCCGATCTCATCGCTACTTCCTCCCCCACTAAAACCCTTGGGTTTTGGGTGCCTTTTATTCCCCCTAAAATTTCGAGGGAATCCATCTCTCTTGGTAGTGACGCTTGCATGTAGTGCCTCGTGGTTACTTTTTTATTCTCAATTTCATGATTGTTCCGTTTAGGCGTGGATTCGTCTCTCAAAATTTCGGCGGGGGTTCATATATACGCTTGTTTATTCTTTCATCTTGCGGCTCTCATCTCCTACTGATGGGTGATGGTGGTGTAACCGGTTGGTCTCTTCATAAATTTTATTAAAAAACCAAGGCAGATGCTGCTAAGTGCAAATGCAGATACATGTACAATCCGAATCGATAAGAAAAATAAATAAACAGAGAAGAAGGTGTCAGGTCACTCTTAAAGTGACCGACGTCACTGGATTACAACGGAGTGAAATCGTAGTCAAGTGTACAGTATGTTTCATGGTTGGATTCGGCTTGTTCTGCAGCTCCATAAGTCCTGTGATTGGCTACAGCTATGAATAATTATCTGGGGTGGTAAATTAACGTTGTCGAATACCATCCTGTTTCTAAAGCCAAATATTCCATATGCATTGTCGGTAAATCCTACACTGACTGAGGGCGTTGTTGTGAGTTACAGCCCTAAATATGCCATTTGAGATTGCAGGTGCATGGGATACCTCTTCTCCGAATTTCTATTGTTGTACATTCAAACAGCATATGTGTGATAGTTTCTGTTTGTTCCATTTGGGACAGAGATCGTGGCTAATAATCTCTCTTTTGGCCAGTTGGGCATATGCTTATGCCTCTTACTGCCAGCCATTTTACTTGTGATGCTCTTTCAAAAGCACAGTGTTTATTGGACAGTCTTATCCACCAGAAGGGACTGTGCATAATAACAAGCTTAGAGTGTTATTTTTCTTGAGTTGTCAAATCTCGTTTTCCTGGTATCTTGAGGCTTTGTTGATTTTATACTGTCAAATATGCAGCAGATAGTTTTTTTATCTTTGGTCATCCGAGTAGACTTTATTTATCCATTTGACCCGTACGGGATTCATTTGCATCTTATGAATGAATTTTAGTAGTAGAACTAGACTGATATTTGTCAGTGCAAGTCTTTGATTCCCAGGCCACCTTCCATTGCCTTTTCAGATCATCTCCCAAGCTTACCAGTTACCACACATTTGCCTCCTAAAATTAACTATATTTTGCTGACAGGGATGGCGACAATTAAGCGCGCCTTGTTGAGGGCGGCGGCAGCAGCAGCTGCAAGGCAGAGTGGCCGCAAGCTTAAGCACACAAGGAGTATGAAAACCGCCCCAACCCCTCTGGTATGATTATCTAACTTTCCAATGACTAAGGTTTGATTACTTGTATAATTCCTCACTTCATATGATTTCCTCACTTTTATTTTAATAATATTAGACGGAGGCTGAGGTTAAGTCAATTGTTACCAAGATGATCAAGGGAGTGGAAGGGCCATGCTGTGCTAGATCCACACAGGAAGGGACACTAAGGTACAGGAACAAATTAACCAATCATAAATAATTACTACCAATTGCCAGCTGTGTGTGCCTATTAGATCGCGTCTCTCTGACCAAGATATTTTCATGTTTTCTAGGGTACTCCTAAGGACTGGAGCCTGGGCGTCCACCGGAGCAGCAGGGATGACGCTTCTGTTTCACTACATAGACAAATGTGGTGAATTAAACCATGAGAGAACCCTCCGGTACATCTTGGAGCGCGAGACAACTAGGCTTAGAGAGGCTGAGGTCGAAAGGTCAAAGGAGCTTGCTATGGAGGCTAAGCGTTCGTGGTTACCCTGGAAGTAGCATGTGTAAGCTTCTTGAATTCAATATTGTGGTTAATACTTGCGTATGCGATTGTGAGTTCTGACTTATGAAATTGAGCAGGTCTCTGTGGTGGTATGAAGCTCTTGAAGTGTTGGGAATGACTGTAATGGATAGCAAGAATTTTGGTGGTATGAAGCTCTTGAAGGACAGTAATGGATAGTAAATGATAGAATTTTGGTTCTTGTTGAGGTTGCTTAATATGGAGATTGATCCGTTTGATGTGCTGCTTTGTTTTGGGTATTGCAATATAGCACGCAAGACTTGCTGAACCTATTGCATGAGATTATGCATAGGAATGCCAACTCTTGAGAATTTTGGCCTGCTTGGATGATTATTTGGATTCCTGTCATTGTTGCGCTACTTGTTTATGATCATAATATGTGCTAGTGACCAAATGTAGTGGCTTTGGTTGGTGGAGCTCAATGTTCATGTGTGGGTTTTTAAAAAATCTTGTGAAATATGAGCAGCCAGTAGCCCTTTACATGAAAGTTAGGTGTGTAGTATAAAACTGTGCATTGATTAATATAGGTTTTCATGTGATTCGAGTGAGTGCTAATACATGTAGGCTTGAAGGGAATGGTGCTATCAGTTTCTTTGATAAATGTAAGTGATTCCATGTTTATTTTTATCAGCCAGTAACCAGTATTAACAAATTCTCTGCGATAATACTTCAATCTGATTTAGTATGGTGGGAGATTGAAAGTATCAGTGATTTTTAACCAGGTCCTAAGGTTGGGTTCCTGCAGTTTGGTTGTTTTCATGCTTCCATAGCATGTGATAGCTCATAATGTTAAAGTTGGTCTTGTAGGGTTTGTTTGATTGGTCATGGGCTTGTCTTTCCATTGATTATGGAATGATAGGATCTTTCGTTCTTGTTTGATTGTTCATGAGCGCTGATCCTTTGTAGCAGAATGATATTGATGCATGCCCTTGAATGTAAGAATGTTGGTCGTTAGATCACATAAAAGAGATGGCATGTGCTCATGTTGACCAAGGGATATATGATAGTAACTTGTCCTCTTTTGCCTCATGTATCCTACTTGTCAGAGTGGTGGAGGTTTGTCTCACTGATTTGACATATGCTGAGGCTAAAGATGCCTTACTGTTTCTGTTCTCTGGTGCTTGAAAAATCTGTTAGTTGCATTGTGTTAAAACTCTTAATTGCTTTCTCCTTCATTCTGGGTTTGTTGTGCTTTACAATTTCATAATGAATGAAACTTATGTTGAACTGTTGATTACCGGGTGTTCCACTTCAATTATGCCTTATTTCTGTTATGTTTTCACGCAGGGTTTGGTGTGAATTGTTATATATGGATTGCGTGTTTGCAATGTAAATGGTAGTATCTCTGAAATTTGATTAACCAGTTCCAATGGTGGAGGTTAAAACCTTCTCTTGTTCATGTCCTGCTGTGCCTGTTCACTTCCAGTTTGGTCAAACCATTTTGAATAAAGCAGCAGTGAAAACACTTAGTTTGCACTTTTGTTCACGAACTACTTATTCCATGTTCTAGATATCCACCCTAAGGTTTAACGCTCCTGTCGCATGTTGTCTGTTGGCTATGCAACTGTTGTATGCTTTTACTGCCATTCTGTTCTTGGGTGCGCGACCAGCTACCGTGCAAACATAATTGTGATGACTGATGAGAATATAAGATATCTGTCTTTGATTGTCTATTTGTAAAATTGAAGTGCTTTTTAGAAGCAACGAGGGACAATATGTACATTATAGAAATTGCTAGTCTTTTTTTTAATCTCTGTTTTCCTTTATTTCAAAAATTCCACGAGCAGTATTTTGCAAGTCTACACTTTAGACTCTTATCCACTTCTGCATCTTCAGAGTTTGGAGGTATCTTGTTCAGATAAACAGAAAAAAAAAAGATGATTCGTCTCAGAACTTGTTAGTAGATGGGGGAATCACGTCAATGCGCATGGTAATGGGGGTTGGGTCGTGACTCCTCGTCGTAGATCGGCGGCGCGGAGAGGGCTCCATCTGTTCCCAAGTCGATACGATCCGGCGGATGGGGTCACATGGCCGCCGCTGTAACTGCATCTCGATGATTCGCGCGCCAGACGATCTACCGTATCGTCCCGAGCCATCCCCCGCCGGCGCTTCCGATTCCATGCCAAGCCGTGCATCGCTTGCCACAGAGGCTTTCCCGGCTTGGGGCCGCCAGCCAGGCAGCGGGGTCGCGCGGCGCGGACAACGCGAAGCAGCGGCGTGGGGCGGGGCTCTCTGCAAGACCGCAATCCACCCCCAATGAACGCTCCGCCTCTCACCCGCCGACTCCAAACCAAACACGTATAAAAACGTGGGGGCTGGCCTCCTCAACCAAACAAACACACCGTCTCCGTTCATCACACAACCTCTTCTGTTTTTTTCTGATCCCCCGCCGCCGCCGCCTTTCCTTGGTCCCCAACACCTCTGCCCCTGCCCCCGGTTCCCCTGGTTCTTCGAACGGACGGCTTGCTCCTCGCCATCGACCCCCTCGCCCCTGCCTGCGCCATTCATCGCCCTTTCGTCACTCTTCCTCCTCGTTCACACCGGGTAAGTCTCGAAATCTTAACGTAGTCCTGGATCTGGACGGATACACGATCCTGTTCCGACTCCGGTTCCAGTTTGTAGCTCCGATTCCGCGTGGGACTGGAATATGCCGGATCTCACCCCTCGGATTTCCTCTTCTATTTATGCTAGGATAGGACAGCCATCAAACTCACAAGCGAAAGAATTCAGTCAGAAATCAGAAGACCAAACATGAATTCCGTTGTGCGGTCGGCTGTTGCTAGTGCTCTGAGGTTGGCTGCTCGGCGCGCTCCTAGGGCGCCTCCGCAGCGACAGCTCGGAGATAGGGACAGGGCCATAGCGCTGGTTGAGCAGGAGGTGCGTGAACAGCTGCGTGCGCGGGGAGCCGCTGTGCAATTGCCCCGGGAGGAAATGCGCTTCTTCACAGCTTACACCGGCGTTATGTTGGGTGTCCTCATCGCCACAGTTTGGCGTCGATTCAATCCGCCGAAAAAGACTTCCCTGGAGATATTGCTGGACAATAATGCTTCGGAGCAAGGGTCTGGAGTAATTTGACAAGCTAACCATCACCTGAGGAAGGAGCGGAAGGCCTTTGCTGTGTGTTCGTTTCTTATTTGTACTATTTTTAATACTCGCTCTAGTCAGCTTTATAGGATGTTCGGGCAGCATGACTGAACTGCTGCAGTTCAATGTTGCTGCCTGAACATCGTATAATTTTGACCGTTGGGAGTATTGTTCGGTAGAAAGAAATAAGAATATGGGCATAAATGAGGCCATAGCTTGCTCGTGCTCAGGATTGTGTACTAGTCCTTTGTTTTAGGAGAACTTTTGGTTGCATCCAAGGAACTGGTTAATGTTGAATCATGCTTGCACACTACTTTTGCCTGTTGGGTGCTTGTATCTATGATGAAATTTTGTGATTATAAGAAGTCTTTGCAGGTTCATGTAAATCCGTAGCTTATTGCTTCAGTGATCTGTTATGGACTCTAGAACCAGATAATACAAAACCAGATAAAAAAATCTTCATTGAGCTATTTACTTCAGTGGCCTGCTATACTTGTTTGACTACAAGTCAGACAAGCAGGTTAGCTCTGTAATGACTTTGTTTATGAATCCATGTGAATTCATAAAGTATACAATTTTCCCTTGTGAGCGCTATGAGCAGGTTATTCAGAAAGTATCGAGAACACGAGACAATTGTACTGTACATCATGAGTAGTAAATTATTATTATTATTATTAGATAATGGAAATAGTTTCTGGCCTAGTAGTGAATCATACCTGTCCGCTAAGCCTGCGGCCCGCTAGACAATAAGTCCTTAGCGGCCATAGCGACATCCCGCTGGATGCTTAGGACATGTACAACGCCCGTCTCTATCCCGTCTGTATAATAGAAATTTAGCACAAAGCCCCCGCCTCGACCGAGAGACCGACCTCCCGTCGTCTCGTGAGGCGACGCCCTCGGCTCGTGCTCCCAGGTGGAGGAGACGACCGCAGCACCGATGTACCCTGCGTCTTCTCCTGGCGACGGTGCAAACGGGATCCCGCGTGGGTGCGCGCCAATTCCTCTAGCCCCAACTCGCACCACCTCGTCGGACTAGGACATCGAAGAAGGCACCCCCTCCTCCCCGCCTCCTCGACGCCACTGCTCTGCCCCGCCCTGTGCCACCCATCCTCGTCCTCCTCGCCACCCGTCGTCGCACCGAGCAGCTGCCCCGGCTGCTGGGCCTCTACGCGGCAGGAACGCGCAGCTACGGCGCGTGAGGGAGGCTGCGTCTAGCGGCAGGGAGGAGCAGTCGCGACGCTTGGCCAGCGCGCGTGTCACGTCCTGGGCGTCCATGACAACGACCGACGAGTAGCGATGAGGATTTGGGGGCAGTCAAATCGAAGCGCGATGCAGCATTGTTTGGATTCGGTGGGAGAAAGAAGAAGCACAGTACGATGATGCTCAGACTATAATATGTCTTCACATAACACATGGACAGCCAGTGTCCACGTCGCCCTTTTTTTCCTCCCAACCTGATAATGTGTGGCCATGAACACACTGCTGCTACTGCGGAGCCCAGCAGTCACGTGACAATGGATGTTATTGTTCAGGCTCTTTATAACCAGAGCTGTTCCTCAACGATCTCATGGATGTCGAGGGCTGCAAAGGACAGGGCTTCTGCTTTGGCGATTGAAGGCCAGGAAGACTGCTCTGAAAGGAAAACTTGCTCCTATTTATCTCTTCCATGGTCCACGATTTCTTTGTTCATCTGATTAGTTGTTGGTTCTTGCTTGAGCTAATTCTTTTGTTCATCTTGTTAGTGGACAGTGGTTGGTTCTTGCTCAAGTGGGTCCTTTGTTCATGGATTGTTCTTGCTTATTTCTTTGTTCATGTCGGTTGCTTAAGTGAATGCAAGCTTGTGTTATCATAATATTCTATCAAATAGCCACACAATGGTATACACATTTGTAGTTGATCGTAGCTATATATAAAGCATTTAAACAACTTATAGACGGTCCCTCTGTCCGTGGGTTGTATAAGTTGTCTTTATACTTGTTTGTATGATAAGCTTCGAGTTTATTGAAGACACAGCCCTGTCTATGGGTTGTACATGCCCTTAGTGGCGCTCATTCGACCACCCACTAGGCCTGCTGGGCACTGCATGCCTGCCTGCAGGCACCCGTTATCCGTAACTTCGCCCGCGAGCGTCCGCCTGGAGGCGCCTGAACTCTAGTACCGCCGGCGCCGCCATCGCTGCATCACCGCCGCCGCGTCCTGTACCTTATTTCAAGCGCGTCATCTCCTCTGGCTCGGGAGAATTTGCCGTCGGTGTTGGCTGGCATTAAGGACACGTCGTTCAAGGTCACCGCGCTGAAGAAGATCAGGTCGTGCATGGCAGGCGACTCGGCGGCGCAGGCGGACTTCGTCTCCTGCGGCGGCATCAAGATGCTCAGCCATGTCATGGCGCAGGCGATGGCCGAGAGCGGCGGAGACTTCTCAGCGTTCCACACGTGCGAGGAGGCTGGTGCCATCCTCGCCACGTTGTCCCTCTCTGATGAGTAATTCGTGGTCGACGACGACGAGTTGACGCGGTCGCTGCTCGAGCTTCTCTCCAATGGCGTGGCCACGGCCAAGCTGAGCGCGCGCGCACTCGACGTGCTCCTCGACGTCGCGACACGGTCACGGCGCGCCAAGGCGGCGGTGGCGACAGAGTTGGGCGCGGTGCGCGTGCTGGTGGAGCTGCTCCCGGACGCCCGAACCAGCTACGCCGTGCAGGCTCAGCGGACACTAGCGACGCCCGCAAACCGTCACCTGCCAGGCCCAGCGGACACTAGTGGGCAGCTGTGATACGCCCAGCGGGGCTCGCTAAACCTGCTAACAAATGAAGCGACTAAAGCGGCGGCAGCGGGCTGGTCGAGCCCCACTGCGGCTGCCGCCGGCCTCAACTCCCCTCCCCACGGCGCCACGCGAGCCTTCTGTTGGAGATCGCCATTTGTGGATCGTGCTCTTGCGAGCCGTTGGATGTGACTAGTTGGATCGGACGGCGAGAGGCACAACTGGTAGGTCGACTGCTGGGAAGCCAGAATGCCGAGAGGATCCTACTTTACGCGCGTTTCTTCCCTTGCGCCGCCTCCGAAAGTCGGAACGCACCCGCCGGCGCAAGTGCGATTACCGGGAGCAAGTCAACCCACTGAAGAATCACGCAGGTGCACCCTCTCTCCCTGCCGCGCCCTCCTTCGCCTCCGTCGTCTCCCTCCCGTCGCGCCCTCCTTTGGGTAAGTCTTGAAACGTAACGTATTCCAGATCTGGACGGAACTATGGTTCCGAACTCCTATTTCGCTTGGGATCGGAACTCGCAACTCCGAGTCCCTCCCGAGTCTGCGTTGCATTGGAGTAGCCGTCTCAGCTTTCTATATATCTTGGGGCAATGCGCCCTGGAAGTTCCAACAAACTCACAACTCAAAGATTTCGATTTTACTGCAGAGATACAGAGAACTGTGAGTTCCGCGGTGCGGTTGGCGTTCCGGCGTTTGCTGCGGCCGGCTGCTCCGCGTGTGCTGCGGCCGGTTGCTCGGCATGTGTCGACCTTTAGTCAACAGCGATGCAACTGTGACATCGCCGCTGCACGCATTCAGCGTGAGCACCAGGAATTTATGGCAGCCTCGATCAATATCTCGCTGGGCTTCCTGCTCTCAATTTTCTTCCATCGGCTCATGAATCCACCAAAGACTTTCGCCGAAAGATGGTCCGAGGTGAAGCAAGCATCTGGGGGAAACATCCGCTAGTGTGTTCATTTTGGTGTGTTACAATTATTAATTTCTAGGAAGAATAGTCTGTATTGTGACAAATATGGTCTAGTTTGTTCGTTTTAAGGTTATTTCTTTCTACTTGGTAGAAAGCAGGACTGAAGTCTAGTGTGCTTGTGCACATGTTGCACTATTATTCTTATTAATTTGTAATAAAAAGAAGAGTATAGTCAAGTAAGGTCTAGTTTGTTTGTGTCATGGTTGTACTTCTTAATACTTTCAAAGTTTTTACAAGGGACTAGTTCCTGTAAGCTCTAGCTTGTGTCAGTGTCATGGTATTGTACTACTCTTCTTTACTTAGCACAAAGGGTAAAAAGACAAATAATGTTTTAGTGTGTTGATGTTGGGGCTGTACTGTCTTTGCAGATGTAATGGATAAAACAGTGGTTATTACTTCTGTGATATATGATGCTCCATGTGTGGCACAAAAGTATTCAAATCATGGGAAACTATGTGGATTTTTATTTTTCTATATCATGTCAGATGTAAATAGATTAATTCTTGAATAACTTCTGTGTGATACTGTTGTATCCATACAGGCAGACAGTTTCGTTTTCAGATTGGACCAGCACTACTCATCATGTTATATTGGCCATCAAGCTAAAGCTGAAAGGGCAGATCAGATATCTGGTCCGGTATTGCTCCTGCTGTTCTATTATTGCTCATATTTGCCTTCTTTGTCATCCTATTAATATGAGATATTTTCCGGTGTTTGCGAGGTATCTAGAGGTATTAGAAGGTATTTTGATCTCGACCGTTGATTGATGGAGGGGCAAGGTATGAAACAAAAATTATCATAACCGGTGGCAGGTGGGTAATTATATACAAACTAAAAGTCTTTTAGTATCATATCAGACAAATGATCGATTAACTACGTATATGATCGAAGAACACCGCCGCCGCGCCACCGCCATGTGTGTCGTTCTTTTCTCCTGGTTCTACATCTACACCAAGTAAATAATCAAGATCCGAGTAAATTTTGCCTTCTTCCGCCGTCGCCGACGTCTCTCCCTCTTTTCTCTACCTCCACTGCCACCACGTGATCCTCGGCACCAAGTAAACAATCAAGATCCGAGTAAATTTTTATTCTTCCATCGGCTCCCTCGTGCATTGGCGTCCGACCACACGTCCGGCGTCGAGATCGACGGAAAACGACACCATTTGATTCGATCTGTTCCGGACAGGCATGCCTCGTCAATAATGGTTGCGTGACAGCGCCGGTGACAGAGTTCAACACGAGGCAACTAAAAAGTTCGTTGCACAAAAACCCTAATCAATCACGATCTAATGAGTAAATCTGAATGGAATACGTAAATCAGAAGCCTTAAGCCTTGCCGCCGCCGCTTGCCGCCGCCGCTTTGGGTCGTACAATTATTCCAAGTAAAACTTACCAAAACAATGTAAAAAAGATATTCCAGCGTTGCCCTCTCTCCTTTTTTTTCCAACATGTTAAATTACCATTTTATCCCTAATACTTAAGTACTTCCATCAATATTGAAGTACATTTGGCATTGTACCTTCTATCATGGGCCTTTGGACCGAGGGCAATAGACGATCCACATTATTTGCAAACACCGGAAAACAGCTCTATTAATATACTTCAAGATTGAATCAGTGGACGACGAATTCCATGTGCTTGTGTTTTGTGCGTGGTGGTGAGGTAAGCGGTGCATGATTTCACAGTGATGTTGCTGAACTTATTGCTGGGACTAGCACAAGATTGTCATGTGTATGTAGCTTTTGAGAGCTAAAGAAATTAGTTGGTTTGAACTCATGTGCATTCAGCTAAGCAATAAATAAGTAATAGTATCAGAAGTAGTACAAGCCAGTATTTTACAGAAATGATTACAATCTGTTCATTATCGACAACCATTTTCTTGTAGTTTGCATCCTTAGAGGCTGCTCTAATCTGTCCATAGAAACATTGCAAGGCATCAAACATACAACGAGAGTATGTCACTTTAGTTCCAATTTCTAAAGCATGGCAGCAGATGAGGAAGCCCATTTATAATGGATGTATAATTCAAAAAAATAAAATAAAGGGAGAACATGTAGAGGTTTCATAGTGCATCTAGTTCTCTTATTCATTGATATATTTTGAATCAGGTCATGTGGCTTGGCGGCATATGTACTGATCAAGTTATGAGTTAACTTCAATCAATATCTGATGTTATTCATTGGTTATTTATTCTTA
>JAUNZO010003098.1:0-97338 GCA_031894775.1 Chloris gayana
ATTTGTTGGAAAAATAAGCACTTTCAGTTTTAATTTAATCCAGAAATAAATCATGAACATGATATACAGATTGCTAAATAAATTAGACAAGTCTACGCAAGATCTAGACATATCTAATAAACAAGAGAAGATGAACACATCTATCATACTATCCATAACTATCATACGGAGATAGAACGTAAAGGCTAGTATGGAAGACATAATGGAAGTAGAAGGTACGTACGTTTCCGGCCTGACGAGTAGAGGAGTTGACGACGACGTTCAGCAGCGTCACGGCGAAAACAGCGACGTGCTTGACTCACGCGGCGGGGAAGACGCGTCGTGGTGGAAGCGATCGAGCAGTCGCGCGGAGCGCTTCCCAAAACCTTATTCGCCTTCTCCCGGTGCGGGATCGCCGAAGGCGCTGGTTCCGGAGACCTACTCGTAGCAGCAAGAGAGGCTAAAACCCTAGGTGAATTCGAGATATCTTTCTGCGGCGGCGCCCGTACGTTTATATAGGAGAGACCGCTAGGGTTAGGCGAACCTAAAACCGAGTCGGTTTCCAAAACAGAAAACGTATTGGACTCGCAGCAAAAATAAAGTGCAAAAGGAAGCCGCGCACCTGCAAGGCAAGGGGCCGGATTTTGGCGGACCATTCACGCAGGTGATGCGCGGCCGCGCCCTTCGCCCCGCCCGCCCCGCCCCGCCCGGCCCGGCCCGGCGAGGCGAGCGAGCGCGCGCGTGTGGTCTTCCTTCTCTCTTTCTCACACTTGCAAGGAAGGCAAGAGCATCCAAGTTTATAAATAGGTCTCCCTCCACCTCCACTAGCAATGTGGTACTAAACATTGCACTCCCACCATCCCTCATGGGCCTTTGAGATTTTCTAGGAATTATAGAAATCATTAATGGGCTTTGGCCCAATAATTCCATCAATCCCCCACCAGATCTCAAAGTCCCAACAAGACTTTGCCTCATCCTACTACTGTTCAATATACCGGTGTTTCGAGTGGAGACTGTTAAGTTGAACTTCCACCTAGAACAATAAGCTACACTCGTTTACGACTTGAACAATGGACTATGTCTTGAATTGCAAGTCTTGTGCAAACAAGCTTTACTTAGAGTCACAGCTGGTACTTGGACCTCCAGTAGGCTACTCCGCGGGTGGAGCATATAGGTCGTACTCCGCGGTCTTTCATGAGCTTAATAGAGATCACCCAAATCTCACAGATCTGCGACCTTACAACGATCGGGCTCATATAGGTGTATTCTTTCAAGAATGCTCTGCGAGATAGCATCTTCGCTAATTAAAGCCAATAGAATACATTAAGGCATTCGCCAACCTGCCATGCGAGTGTTGAGAGTATTGCATCATTACTCGAGAAGGTTTAAAATGATACTCTCTAGCCGACCAATAGCTTGTTCTTCCCGGGTCCTACTTCACGGGATCTCCGATCACATAGGTTGGGTTACCACTATGGAATAGCTCAAATGGGTCTCATACCCATCTCCTTTGATGCATTGTCTATCACATTACGTGACGGCCCCTTAGTAAACTGATCTGCCAGGTTTCTATCGGTTGATATGTAATCCATCGATATTACTCCGGAGTTTCTCATTTTCCTGACGGACTTTAAACGTCTTTTAATATGTCTTGATGACTTTATATTGTCCTTTGAACTGTTCACTTTGACTATCACGGTTTGATTGTCACGAGTTCATCGATATTGCCGGCACGGGTTTCTCGACAATAGGTAAGTCTATCAAGAGCTCACGTAGCCAATTGGCCTCAATCGTGGCTGTATCAAGCGCGGTAAGCTCGCTTGCATGGTAGACCTCGTTAAGATAGTCTGTTTACATGATCTCCATGAAACAGCAGACACCACCAAGAGTGAAAACATATCCACTCGTGACATACAACTCATCGAGCATCGGATATCCAATTGGAGTCACTATATCCCTCTAGTACTGCAGGAAACCCGGAATAATGAATTCCATAACCCGCGAGTACCTACTAGGTAGTGCATTACTCGCTCAAGCGCACGTCAATGATCATCTCCTGGATTAGATGTAAACCGACTCAATTTGCTCACAGCAAAAGAGATGTCGAGCCTAGTAGCACTAGCCAAGTACATAAGTGATCCAATGATCCGAGAATATCTCAATTGATCTCTACCAATTCTCTTATTCTTCCGAATGATCAAGCTGGGATCATAAGGAGTTGGAGAAGGTTTGTCTGTCCTCGTAGTCGAAGCGACTCGAGCATCTTTTCCACATAATGAGATTGCGTTAAAGTAATCCCATTCTCTTCTTTGATTAGCTTAATGTTTAAAATAACATCGACCTCACCCAAATCCTTCATATCAAAACTTTGGAACAGAAAAGACTTGACCTCATTAATCACGTCAAGGTGTTGACGTCAAAAGTCGCCAACACACCGCTATCCGGAGAGTCCACCGAAACCCCGGTCGATGCGAGGTCCTGTGCTCCCAACGGACCGGCTCAGCTCGCCGATTCTCGTGTGCGCTGGTGCGTGCCGGATGGTTTTCCTGCAAACCAACAAAGACAATAAAAGGTGTAAAATTCCAGGTCATCGGCCCGGATAGACCGATGTGCAGCCGTGGCCGATTCGGCGTAAGATAGACAAAATCGGCCATCGATCAGGAGCAGCACGACCCATCCATTTATGTATTAAATGCCAGGCAAACGAACTGCAGAGACAAACGATACGAAATCGGCCGACGCTATAATCATGCGATCGGTGGCTAGCAGCCGATTCCGTCGATAAACGATCACATCATTAAGACTTTGCGGGGATGCATTATCGGATAAAATGTAAACAAGGTAATTATTCATGGGATGTGATTAATTTGATAGCAAGAAGATGGTTTAATCATCAATTAGATCAGTAAATCGGCCGATCGGGCATCCGGCCGATTTTGCCATTGATTATAGTAGTGAATTATTTAGATCTATCTAAATGTATAATGATGATCAATAAAATCATACTAATAACTCGGGTTCAAAAGCGACTTTAACGATTTGGTACTAATTGAACATAAAACAGCTAATGAACGTGATAAGCAATCGGCTAAACACTCCGAAAGAACGAGTAAGACAAATACAACCACACGGATCCCAAATCGACCGGTCGCTCCAACAGGACAAGTCAAGCGATGGCACGCGGTCGGACCGAGTCTAACGGCCGCGCACGCTGGCCGATTCGGGACAAGCACAATCATAAACGCCTTAACTATGAAAGTAAATCTACATCCTAGCCAATCGGTCTGTATGCGCCTAGGACAAGTCAACTATCGCAAAGGCAAACACGGGACACGTCAAGCTGAATCGCACGGTCGAATCGGCCAAGATGTAAAAGAACTTTTATAGCGATTCTCGTGACTCGAACGACCAAATCTGGACCAATCGGCGTTGTGAGCAAAGGCTGGAACGGGGAGGCGGGACAAGTCAAACTACCTCCACCACGAGCCGGACCGGGTCGACTTGACTCATCCGGCCGATACTCACTACGACGATTAGGGACAGATTTGGTCGCCGGATAACTAGCAATTAAGCCATCTAATTACGAACAATGCGCGAGAACTAGACAACATAATTACCTTATCAAGCCAACGTGTCGTCGACCGGAGCCCGAAGATCCCCGCGCGAAAACGGTAAAACTTGACGAGAAAATTAGGGTTTGGCGATGCGCCGAAAATTGTATTGGATGTGAATCGAGTTTACATGTTACATCCGAGTATGTATTTATACTCGGCACAAAGAATCCTACTCGGACCCTCTTCGGGCCGATTTCCTAACTGACTAAGATCTTTTTCCAAAATTAAACTATTATTCCTAATTTTACAACGTGGGCCGGGCCCATCAATGTTATGCTCATCTGTTGGTGTTTCGCGCACGATTCCGGGAGGTACGCGCCTTTTACTCTCCCAAGCGGCCGTCGGCCTTACGCTCACCAGACCTTCTTTTGACCTATAGTCGCGACAATGGGTCCCTTGGTCAAAAACCGGCGTCAACACATGTCCCCCGGTCCGGGTTATGCAACGCATGCGTCGGACCGATTTATCCTCTTTTACCGCGCCGGTTTTATTGCCCGTCACTTCTCCATAAAACCCAAGGCCACCCCTGGTCATTCCCATCTGTTTCCTCTCCTTGGCTTTCGTCTTCATCTATCCTAGCGACCTTTGCCTTCTCGAGCCCTTTCAACCTTTCACCGCGCCGCCGCCGTCTTTTCTCCTCCGGCGACCATGAATCCTGCTTGTTCTTCTGCTGCTTGCTGCTGCCGCCGTCGACCGCGTCGTCGCTACCACCAACGCCGTTCCGGAGGTAATGTACATTCGAGCATCTCTCTTTTCTACCTTTGCAATTTTCTTCATGTTCTTGTTCTTGTTCATTTTCACGATCTATTTCCTTTCCGTTCCGTTTCTCATTTTAGCCCTATTCCTTGTTTTTAGGAGATCCGGAACCAAGTCGCCATCCCATCCAATATCCCCACTCACTTCCTTTTGGGCCCCATGGGTGATCCCGACCCCACGGATCTCATACGTGCCGAAACGAACCGGGTCCCGTTTCGGCAACGAGTCTCCTTTACCGACCAGAGTGGGCCAATAGTTTTAGGTCATGGCCGACTCCCGTCGCCGGATGGCGCGATTGGTATAACCGAGTATCGGCCGTCCATCGACAAGGTTGGGCCAATATCGGCATTGCCCACGCCATCAAACTCTCTTTGGCCGATCACCACAAGAACGAACCGTTGTCGGTGGCAGCTTCTTACCTGCGGTCGGATGCCTTGAAGCTGTTTCATGTTCGGCCACGGCCGGCTACCATGACCCTCCTGGACACGGTCATGTTGGCCGATTTGAATATCACGGCGGAGGCCACCCCGGACGCCATCCGCATTAAGTCCTCCCATCGGATCAACCCTAAGGACACCGGGGGTTGGAAGAACTACATCCAGGACCTACAACAAAGGGCACGGCTCGGTCGATCGCCGCGAGCACGTTGCCTTCCTCAACATGTGGCTTGACCACTTTTTCTTACGTGGGGTCGGCGTAAGCCCCACAAACAACTTCTGCCGATGGCCGATGTACTTGGCCGACGGCCATGCCCTCCCTATGGGCAAGTATCTTACGGGATCGGCCTACCTCCTCCTTCACCGGGTCTCGGTGGAGTTGCGCTCCGGCCGATCGGTCAAGAACCCGGGAGGCCCTTGGTGGTTCATCCAAATGTGGTTGTCCCTTCATACCACCAAGGCCATCGATCCGGACCTCGGTGTCCTCACCTTCCCCGGCAATCATGCCGAATCGGCCACGCCCCGATCCAGCCGATGTATCTCTTTCGGGAAGCGTTGTCCATGGCACCGGGGCGGCCATGTCGGATGACACCTTGGCATATTGGTTCGCCGCCCTCTACAAGGGCCTCAACAACGAAAGTACGGATTGGTACCCGTACATTGATTTCTTCGAGAAGGGGTATGACACTCCTTTCCTGATCGACCCCACCTTCCCGACGGCCGACGCGGAAGCGGTCAAGATCTTTACCACCTGCCTCCGCCCTGTCTGCTGCCGACGGGACTCATTGCGGGAGCAAGGCTTTCTGCTCCTATGAGTTCTACCACCCGTCGGTGGCGGCCCGCCAACTCGGTTTCGCCGGTTGCCCCCGGCCTCTTCTATGTGGGGCAAATAAAGGCGCGATCTATCGTCGACAACGCCATCCGGTGGAATTGGCTCGTCGGTCGCACCGCCGATGTCGTCACCGGCGACTTAACCGGATTTTCCCGGCGCCTCGGAGTACCCGCCTTTTCGACCGTTGGTGGGGCGAATGGAACCGGCACCTCCGCGGTCGGAACACCGCCTCCTTCTTCTCCGGCTTAGTCTCGACGGAAGCTTTCGCCGAGGTACGTGCGGCCGATTTATTTTTATAAGGCCGATTTTGTTGACGAAATCGGCCGCTCCAAATGCTCACCCTTGTATATTCTTTTTTAGTCGGACACGGAGGAGCCGCCGACCCGAGTATCGATGGCCGGCCAATTGCATACTTGATGCCGAGCCCAATTGCTCCAAATATCGGCTTCACCGATCGCACTCCCGCCCAAGCTCTTGCGGCGATGAGTCGAGGGCACCAGCTGCCCGCAAGGCCAAGACAAAAACGGCCGCCCCCAGCAAGAGGAAGGCCAATGTGCCAAGCTGCGGGGCCGATTCAAGCCCCAAAGCGACACCGCGCGCCGGTGAAGCGACTCTGTGCGCCCGTCCGACCCGGATTATTTCGGTGAACCTTTTCCGCCGCGTCAGGTTATTATCGCATGATTGCCGATCCCTTTTTTCACTTTTCATGCTTGTCTAACTATGAGTTCTTAGCAGGAATCGGCGGTTCTTCCTCCTCGGGCCCGGACTCCAACACCGATAGGCCGATTCGCCTGTCGACTCCTCCACGGGCCAGGACGCCGACACCCGAAAGGCCGATTCAAACGGCTCCGGATCCCGAAGTCACACCAAGCCGGGCCGATCCAAATCCCACGGAGAGCCCAACTCGCTTGGATCGGCTCGCGTCTTCCGAAATCGCCGCCGATTTTGAACAAGGCACCATTGCTTTGTCGAAGAACCGGCCGGCCAGGAACCGCCCGCAGACTTCTCCTGTAAATACTGCTGCCGATGAGCTCGCCGATGAGCCCGCCGAAACAGAACAAGCTGGACATATGCACGATGCTGCCTCCGAGGATGTCGGCTGGAGAAGGAGGATCGGCCGGCCGAGAGCTGATCGGAACACATGAACTCGTGGGTTCCATGGCGCGGCCGATAGACGTCCGGCCCGCTTCGTATCGATGCTTCACGGGTTTGTTTTTACTATCTCCCTTTTGATTCGCCGCTGTTCATTAACTTCACTTTATTTCTCTTGGTATTTCGGGCGCTCGGCTTCCCTCGTCCTGCGCCGATTTTGGTATCGGCTTCTCGGTTTTACCACCATGGCCGAAATCGCGCGCGGGCTTGAGGCCTCTTACGTTGATCGCTTGGTGGCCGACGCACAACCCATAAGGGCCCGGTACTTGGAGGTCCGGACTGAGCTCCCGGAGGATGTGCGCGATGCTCGCATCGCGTGGCATACATGGAGTATTGGCAAATGGACTTCACTCGTGCCCGGCGGCGTTTGGCTCGCCATGCGGAGCAGCGGCAAGCTGCGTTACTTGCCGATAACTCCATCAAGCGCTGCGAGGAGGAGGTCCGGAAGACCCGGGAGATGCAAGAGCAACTCTCAAATCGGCGAGGATGAACTGCAAGCAATCAACCGGAGATTGCCGATTTGAGAGCATCTCCGGCTCTCAAGGAGGAGGCGGCGGCGGCCTTGGAAGCTACTATTGCACGGTTGTCGGCCGATGTGGCGGCTCGGCGAGAAGACGACGGACGAAGCCATTCAAACGGCCGAGAAGATGGTCGCCGCGGCGCAAGGCGATGTCGGCCCCATCGAGGATGACCTATTGGTCATGGCCAAACTCGACTCCACGCCGGCCCGCGCACTATCTGCTGTCCAAGACTTCTGTCCCTGCGCCGAGGCCGTTGACTATGCTTAGGTGTAATAGGACTTTGAACAAAGTTTTGGTTGTAAACATTTTTTTTTTTGCACTAAGGGCGATATACAATCATATCGGCCATTGTTGACTGGTCCTTATAGTCCAATTTTACCGTCAACATGTTGCATCTTTTTGAATCAAACACCATCACCAAGTATAGACATAGGGATTATTTCTAACAAATTCCACTAGTCTTGGTGAAATTATGAATGCAGGTGCAATTCATATGAAAACGAGGGGAAAACATGCACGAAACATGGACTTTGCAATCGACGGATTTTCCCAGGACTAAAGAATATAGTCCAAAAGCCCAAAACCACAAAACGAGCCTCAACATCAAACCAAGCAAGTGGATTGGGCCGGTACACGAGCCGGGGAAGGCACCGAGAGAAGAATCAAGCCCGGGGAGTCCGAGGCCGGTTCGGCAGAACCACCCTAGTGGGTTCGGCCGAGCGACGAGTGGGCCCCACGGCCCATCTTTCTCCGGCGGTTTGTCACCGACGTACGGAGGTCGGTTCCACCTGCAATTAATGCCACCGACGTACGGAACCGCCTCCAAGTTGCCGACCTTCCAAGGCTATAAATAAAGGGCTACACCCCCTCTCTCAACACACCACCAACATCAAGATACAAGACAAAACTCTCATCCTTAGGCCAAGGGCCTCTTGTATTTTAGTAGAATAGGAGAGAGGACAAGGAAGAGGAAGGAGTGTTCCTCCCTTTTGTAAAGTGGAGTAGTATTTCCTTTTCTTTTACCTTGGCGTGTAAACACTCTTTTTGGTGATTTATACGTGGTGATCTACTTATCTATCGTGACATATCTTTGTGTTAGACGTAATTCTTGTTATACTTGTTTACGGGATCATCGCTTCGCAAGAAGTACTCTAGCTTTACGAACTCGGTTCTAGGCCGAGGCTAGAGTAGTGGTCAATAGCATAGACGTGGTGTCTAGGGTCGGAGATCGCCTTTGTTTGCTTGTGTGCCCCACGGTTTGTAGAGGTAGGTGGCGGGAAGTGACAGCCCTGTCATCCAAAGGAACCCTCCACGTTCGGGTACATAGTAGAGCTTTCGTAGACCGGAGTGGCTTGGCAGACCAAGCCTAAGACGGTGCCGAAGTAAACAAGTCTAGCTTGCGTTCGTCTACCTTTAAAGGATAAATAGATAAGAGTCACCCTCTCGACCCTATTTTGCTACGTTGTCTTGGTTGTCCTTGGGTAAACTAACCTTGTTGCAGAAATACTCTGTTCCCTGCGGATATAAATACGATACCTTGGAATACTCCGGGTGAAGTGCTACAACGGTATTCCGTGCGCTTGCGGATTTATTCGTGACGTAAGAAATACCAACAAGCATTTACGGCGCCGTTGCCGGGAACGGTTGTTATCTTTGTAACGAATCAGGTTTGCCCTCGTAATCTATCTTACTTACCGTTACTGTTTTTATTTTTTTCCTTACATTCAAAATTTCACAAAAACATATCATGGAGTCACACCCAACCATCCAATCTTTCTCCACTCCACGGGGTGAACTCTTAGAGCCACCATCATCATCACAACCTATTTCTTCACCTGGCTATGAGTTCTCCCCGATTACATTTCGATGATTAGAGGTTTATCCTTTTCGGGTTTTAAACATGAAAATCCTTATGAACACTTGCGAGAGTTTGAACATTTGTGTTCATGCCGATTGATCCATGGCATGACACAAGAAACATTGAAGTGGAAGTTGTTTCCCTTCTCTCTCAATGAGAAGGCGAAGCAATGGTACACTTACACCGCTAAGAGAGTGAACGGTGATTGGAAAGAATTGCGAGACAAATTTTGTCTAGCATTCTTCCCCGTATCTCGTATCACTTCTCTACGAGCGGAAATAATAGAGCTTTCGACAAGAAGAAAAGGAAACCTTAAGTGCGTCATGGATTCGGTTCTGTTCTCTAACGAGACTCAGGACCAGAATTATTGCTCCCCGAACCCGTTTTATTACAACACTTTTATTCGGGATTGAGCAACGATACCGCACTTTATCTTGACACGGCCGCGGGTGGATCTTTTTCTCATAAGACCATAGCGGAAGCACACGAACTTTTGGATCGAATTGTGGAAAACACACCTTTTTCCGCTGACTTACTCGTAGAGCCGGAGTCGAGAAGATGAGGAACTCGTTGTGCAAGAGACACAACACTTGGTGCCCATGATGGAGCACCTAGCACTCGAGTCCTCATCTAACACAAGAACAATGATAGAGGAAGATGAACCTCTTGATTTCCCATTTGAGTTCAAGGAAGAAATTTTTGAAGATTTTGGAAACACCTTGAACTACTCCTATCAAAAGAAACCGGCACTCCTGCACCAACCCCGAACCTATTGAAAAATCTCTTCTCTTAAAAACTGTTCGGAAGTTGACGGCAATTATGAGCGATGAATGGTTGATGGAAAACGAACTTTCTTCGGAAGTTCTTCGACTTGATCATCCTAGATCAACCATTCGTGGCTCAATTCGGGGAGTAATGGTAGATGTTCTCTATAATCCTCTAGTAGGTGCCAACATCATGTCCGAATCTTTTGCTTCAACTTTATTTGGAAACGAGACATGGGCACCTTCGACAAACTCCTTAAAGCCCCACGGGGCAATTTTTGAGAGTTTGGGGATCATTAGAGATGTTTGCATTAAGCGTAATGAAGCGAGAGGTTTCCTTGGACTTTCACGTTTTCGGAATCCTGGATTTCGATGTTTTGGTCGGTCATCCCATAGAAAAGCTTTTCTTAGGGATATCACCTTCGAGGAACCTTAGACTTCACCCTCGGCAAGAAAACTTTTTCTCTTCCTATCATTCATGCACAAAACTCTTTTGCCGAGGAGCCGCTTGTGGAAGAAGAATGCATGGAGGAGGTTATGGCAATTTTTCCTCATGAAAACCCCGAATCATCCTTGGATGAAGATGCTCTTGATTTCATTTTAGAAGAGGATGATTCGGCGGAAACTTTTGAGCTGCCAGAAACTTTTACACCTACGCCACCTCCCGTAGAGCTCAAAACTCTTCCACCGAGGCTTGCGCTACGTTTTTCTTCACGGAAATCCCGAAACCCCTGTCATCATAAGTGACAAGCTTTCGGAGGAGGAAGCTGCAAAACTCTTAGCCGTGCTAGAAAAACATCACTCCGTTTTTGGGTACTCGCTTGGAGACCTCAAGAGAATCAGCCACTGCTCTTTGCACCCATCGCATTCCCATAGACCCCGATAGTACACCATCTAGGGAACCTCAAAGGAGGTTGAACAATGCGATGCGGGAGGTCGTTAAAAAGGAGGTCTTAAAACTTTTACATGCTGGCATTATCTATCCTGTTCCACACGGCGAGTGGGTGAGTCCGGTGCGGGTTGTACCCAAGAAAGGAGGAATGACGGTCGTCCATAATGACAAAAATGAGTTGATCCCTCAACGCACCGTCACGGGATGGAGGATGTGCATAGATTACCGAAAACTTAACAAGGCTACAAAGAAGGATCATTTTCCGCTGCCCTTCATCGATGAGATGTTGGAGCAGCTGGCAAATAATTCTTTCTTTTGTTTCCTTGATGGGTATTCGAGGATATCATCAAATCCCCATCCATCCCGACGATCAAAGTAAAACCACTTTCACATGCCCCTATGGAACTTACGCCTATCGACGAATGTCTTTTGGGCTTTGCAATGCACACTGCTTCTTTTCAACGTTGCATGATGTCTATCTTTTCGACATGATCGAAGAGATTATGGAAGTATTCATGGATGATTTCTCTGTTTATGGAAAAACCTTCGATCATTGTTTAGAAAATTTAGACAAAGTCTTGCAACGTTGTCAAGGAAATGATTTAGTGCTCAATTGGGAGAAATGCCATTTCGTGGTTAGAGAAGGCATAGTTACGGGGCATTTGATTTACGAAAGGGGGATAGAGGTGGACAAAGCTAAATTAGAAGTTATAGAAAAGCTTCCACCTCCTGTGAATGTTAGGGGCATTCGCGGCTTTGCAGGACATGCGGGGTTCTATCGTCGGTTTATCAAAGATTTCTCTCAAATTGCTAGACCCCTTACAAATCTGCTTGCGAAGGATGCACCCTTTGAGTTTCTTGATGAATGCATGATTGCTTTCACTACCCTTAAGAATGCACTCATCTCGGCGCCAATTATCCAACCCCCTGATTGGACGACTGCCTTTTGAGATAATGTGTGATGCTAGTGATTTTCTTTGTGGGGGCTGTTCTTGGCCAAACTAGAGATAAAAAGCATCATGCAATCTCCTATGCAAGCAAAACCTTGGCTGGAGCTCGGTTAAATTACACTACCACTGAAAAAGAGCTCCTTGCTTTGTTGTTTTTGCTTTTGATAAGTTTAGATCCTACTTGGTTGGAGCAAAAGTCATTGTTTACACCGATCATGCTTGCTTTAAAGTTTTTGCTCAATAAGAAGGATGCTAAACCTCGTTTGATACGATGGGTTCTTCTACTCCAAGAGTTTGATGTAGAAATCCGTGATAAGAAAGGAGTAGAAAATTCCGTGGCGAGATCATTTGTCGCGTATACAATTCACTAACCTGCGGGAATTACCCATCAATGATTTCCTACGCGATGACATGCTTGCTCCTAGTGAGGGACTCACATCCATGGTACGCCGACATTGTGAACTTCATGGCAACGAGGTACGTACCACCGGAAAGAGCAAGAAACGACTCATCTATGAGAGTCGCCGTCACTTATGGGAAGAGCCCTTCCTTTACCGTGTCTGCGCCGATGGATTGCTAAGGCGATGTGTGCCCATACCGAGAGCACACGAATCATTGAGAAGTGCCATGCATCGCCATACGGGGGACACTACGGCGTGTTTCGTACACGAGGCCAAGATATGGCAAAGTGGCTTCTTTTGGCCAGCCATGTACGAAGACACAAAGGAATTTGTCGAGCGATGTCCGGAATGTCAAAAAGTTGGAGGCATCACGGCAAGAGATGCAATGCCCCTCAATTACAATTTACAAGTCGAGCTCTTCGACGTATGGGGCATTGACTTCATGGGACCGTTCACCAAGTCACATGACTGCGAATACATCTTGGTGGCGGTAGACTACGTGTCTAAGTGGGTGGAAGCAATGCCTTGCGGGGCCGCAAATGCCAAGCATGCTCGCCGGATGTTCCATGAAATTATCTTCCCAAGGTTTGGAACACCGAAGCTAGTGATAAGCGACGGAGGGTCTCACTTCATTGATAAGACCTTCCGAAGCTTCCTAAGAGAACTTGGCTCAAGGCATAATATCGCTACTCCATACCACCCTCAAACCGGTGGGCAGGCCGAGACCTCAAACAAGCAAATCAAGCGGATCCTGCAAAAGACCGTAACGAGAAATGGGGAAGGGATGGAAGGACAAGCTACCCGATGCACTATGGGCATACCGTACAGCATACAAGACACCCATAGGCATGTCCCCATACCAGCTCGTGTACGGGAAAACATGTCATTTACCGTCGAGATGGAACACCGAGCGTATTGGGCCATCCGGAAATGGAACATGGACTTTAATGGTGCCGGACGCAAAAGAAAAATGGAGATAGCTGAGTTAGAAGAATGGAGAGACAAAGCTTACCACAACTCAGCTATATACAAAGAAAGGACAAAAAGGTGGCACGACAAAAAGATAAAGATAAAGGTATTTAAGGTTGGAGATAAGGTCTTGCTATTCAATTCACGGGTGAAACTCTTCGGGCATGGAAAATTAAGAAGTAAATGGGACGGACCATACACGGTTATTGACACCTCGTCACATGGAGCAATCACACTTCAAGACGACGAAGGTAAAATATTTAAGGTAAATGGTCAGCGCCTTAAAATTTATTTCGAGCCCGATAAAGATAAAGAATTTGATGTCATGCACTTGATTAATTTAAATTTTCTCTCATGATAGCTCTTTCTTATCTATATCCCGTAGTAGCTCTTTCCACTGAAATAATTTTAGCAAGCAATCAACCGAGAAAAAGAAGGGGACCGAGAGGGGCCCACTACGATTCGGTCGAACCCCCTTGCTTGGTTCGGCCGAACCAGTACTGAACCCCAAACGGTCACTTTTTTCTTTCATCTTTTGTCTCCAACGGTCACAAGATCAAATCTCCTGCTTAGTGCCTTCCATGCTGCGGGAAAAATCAAATTAATTCTTTCCATGCTTTTATCTATAAATGAAGGTGTTTTCTTTCATTTTTCCCTTGCACCTTTCTTCCACCTTGTCCATTTCGCACAAAAAAAAAAAGCTTTTGCCCAGCACCATGGACGGTAGCATCCCAAGCCTCGACGTCTCCGTCACCACCGGCGAGCTTTGCCGCCAAGTCGGCCTCGAAGACATCCTTGATCATGTCTCCATTCCCGGCGAGCAAGCCTTGATGATCCATGATCTACCGCTCGCTATTGAACCTCCACCCACGGCAGCAAGAACACCCTCCAAGAGCTCTCCCGCTGCTGTGGCACCTCGCTCAAAAGAAGGGGAAATCTACCCCCAAGAAGAAGAGCGCCGACGCCGCCGACAACGCTCTCCCTCCTGGAGAGAAGTGCGTCGGCACCCTCGCTACCAAGAGCGGGCAGGTGGTGCACCATCAATATGAGGGCGCAACCTGCCTAGCCCCATCAAGAAGCCCGGCGAGAGGTTCAAGATCAAGGGAATCCGCGGTGGCGGAAAGCGGCTCATCCCGCCGCTCACCTCGGCGGAAAAGAGAGACGCCGCGAATCCGTGGGCGACACTCCTCCTAAGAGGATAAGGAGGCGTCTCTCTCCCTCTCCCATCAAGAGGGCAGGGGGAATGTATGAAAGCGAGGAGGAGAAAACTCCTAAAAAAAGCCCCTACCAAATCCTCCTCGCTAAACACGTTGATCTCCGCGAAGCCCATGAACGCCTACGTGATAATGTCGCGGAGATCAAAGACGCTATTGAAGACTTGAAGGATGCCCGGGCGAGCCATCGCCGCAGCACCAACTCCAAGATCAAGCGTCTCTTCAAGGACGCGGGGAAGGAGGACGAATACGACGTTTAAAATGAACCTTCCCGCGTTCATCATTTCCCGCGAGCACATTTTTATCATTTTTTCAATTCCTCAAGATTGTAATGCGCTTGCTCTTTTAAATTTTTAATCATATTAGTGCTCCCCGGTCTTCCCTTACCGGTAGAGCAAGTTTTGTTTCGAAATATCTTTGTCTATTTTGAAGAAAACGAGGCAAAAGGCAAGTGTGGGGGGGACATCGCGGAAAGCAAAGACAAACACACGCGTAGCGCTGCAGAAACATCACGAGGAAAACAACACAAACACAACCTGCGAAACAGAGCACCGGTGGGGCCCGAGGCCGGTTCGGCCGAACCCACGAGGGTGGTTCGGCCGAACCCTGGTGGGTCCCACTCAGCCCCTGCTTCCTCGTGGCACTTGAGTTTGTTTCCCACACTTCCTTTTCGCCTACTTTATTTGTCAAGTTCATTACGAGACGCGAAAAACAATTACTAAAACTTGACCAACTAAAACTTGGGAAGATTTCTTTTGAATACCTTTTCCCAAGTCTCTCCCTAATGCTCTCATGATGATCTTGCACACTTTTTATTACTCGCTTCATCACCACTTGCCTGTGAACAAATAATCAAATCCATAGGACCCATGTTTTTCTAGATTATTGGCAAGTGTGATATGGCTCGACGAAATGATCTTATGCTTAGCTTACAGAGTCCTTGGGAATTTTATTTCACAAAACAAAAATACCATGGCTTCATGCTCCTCTCTTGATACAAAAATTCCTACCAATGCCATATGATGATCATACCTTGCAAAACTTACATACATATGCTGCTTGTGATTGCAATGAGCTTTACCAAAATTGAGTGACCCTAGAGAGAAACTTGTCATGCTCTCTTGATCAAGATCACGTACACTCCACCGAGAAAAAAAAAAAAAAAAAAAAAGGGGCTAAACTCCTACACTAGGAGCTAGCACCCCACCAAAATAAAGACACTCCTCGTTTGCACCTCTTTTTACCTCTCTCTCTCTCTCAATCACGCATAAACGAGACATGGCTATGTACTAAAAAAAAAAAAAAAAAAAAAAAAAAAAAAAAAGCTCACACGAGATGAGCAATGAAAAGAAAGCTCACAAAGATGAGCAATGAAAAAGAGAGAAGAAAAGAGATGCTCAAGCATAGAGCAAGAAAAGAAAAGAAAGAAAATAAAAAGATAGCCATGTCTCGAAAATGCAAAATAAAGAGAGGTCAATTGCAATAGGAGTTGTCACTTTTTCATATCCATACACACACGCACTTCTTGATCAAGGTTACATGACTTGGCTTCTCCATGGATCCTTTCTTTTGGCTTAGCAATATTTGTGATACAAGTATGCCTCTCTCATTCCCTACCGAGCTCCACATACAAGCCTAAGAAGTAGGAAAAAGAGAGGCAACACAATGCCTTGGTGAGGAAAACACTTTTTGAGCGATTCAAGAGAATCGAAGAGGAGCGGGAGTCATGTTGTTTATTTTCAAAACTTTCAAAAACCCAAGGTGCTTAGTGAGCAAAAGTATAGTGACTTGAGTCATGAGCTGTTCCACTTATCAATCATCCAAGAATGCATGTTAGCCACCGTCATGTTCACAAGTAAAACGGTGTGGCTTGTAATAACATGTGTGCGGGTCTCTAAGGGAGAGATCTCTCAACTTACGCTCCCACCTTTACTCGAGGACGAGCAAAGAGCTAAGTGTGGGGGTCTTGTTGACGGTCCTTATGGTCCAATTTTACCGTCAACATGTTGCATCTTTTTGAATCAAACACCATCACCAAGAATAGACATAGGGATTATTTCTAACAAATTCCACTAGTCTTGGTGAAATTATGAATGCGGGTGCAATTCATATGAAAACGAGGGAAAACATGCACGAAACATGGACTTTGCAATCGACGGATTTTCCCAGGACTAAAGAATATAGTCCAAAAGCCCAAAACCACAAAACAGAGCCTCAACATCAAACCAAGCAAGTGGATTGGGCCGAGTACACGACCGGGGGAAGGCACCGAGAGAAGAATCAAGCCCGGGGGAGTCCGGGCCGGTTCGGCGGAACCACCCTAGTGGGTTCGGCCGAGCGGCGACAGTGGGCCCCACGGCCCATCTTTCTACGGCGGTTTGTCACCGACGTACGGAGGTCGGTTCCACCTGCAATTAATGCCACCAGACGTGCGGAACCGCCTCCAAGTTGCCGACCTTCCAAGGCTATAAATAAAGGGCTACACCCCCTCTCTCAACACACCACCAACATCAAGATACAAGACAAAACTCTCATCCTTAGGCCAAGGGCCTCTTGTATTTTAGTAGAATAGGAGAGAGGGCAAGGAAGAGGAAGGAGTGTTCCTCCCTTTTGTAAAGTGGAGTAGTATTTCCTTTTCTTTTACCTTGGCGTGTAAACACTCTTTTTGGTGATTTATACGTGGTGATCTACTTATCTATCGTGACATATCTTTGTGTTAGACGTAATTCTTGTTATACTTGTTTACGGGATCATCGCTTCGCAAGAAGTACTCTAGCTTTACGAACTCGGTTCTAGGCCGAGGCTAGAGTAGTGGTCAATAGCATAGACGTGGTGTCTAGGGTGGAGATCGCCTTTGTTTGCTGTGTGCCCCACGGTTTGTAGAGGTAGGTGGCAGGAAGTGACAGCCACTGTCATCCAAAGGAACCCTCCACGTTCGGGTACATAGTAGAGCTTTCGTAGACCGGAGTGGCTTGGCAGACCAAGCCTAAGACGGTGCCGAAGTAAACAAGTCTAGCTTGCGTTCGTCTACCTTTAAAGGATAAATAGATAAGAGTCACCCTCTCGACCCTATTTTGCTACGTTGTCTTGGTTGTCCTTGGGTAAACTAACCTTGTTGCGAAATACTGCGTTCCCTGCGGATATAAATACGATACCTTGGAATACTCCGGGTGAAGTGCTACAACGGTATTCCGTGCGCTTGCGGATTTATTCGTGACGTAAGAAATACCAACAGCCATCCGAAGGCGATGTTCAAACATCGGCTAATTTATCGGTGACTTCCTCTGTCTTACTTTCATATATTTTTTGGGCTAAAGGCGATACTCTCGGTATCGGCCGTCTCAAGGCGATGTGCATCGACGTCGGTTGTAGTCTCTTTTAGGCCGAACACTATGAGTTAATCCAAATACTAGGATAATACAGCTTCAAATACTTTCCATTAAGTGCTCGGCCGAATTCTTCCCCTTCTAACTCTTTCAAAATATATGCATTACCCGGTGCCGATCGGCTAATCAAATAAGGTCCTTCCCAATTAGGCGACCATTTACCAAACCGATTGTCCTTCACACCGATCGGCATCCTAAGCTTCGAGACCAAATCGCCCTCTTTAAACTGTTTATGCACAACCTTCTTATCATAATGGCGGGCGACCCTTGCTTTATTCTGCTCTATTTTCTCCAATGCATCCAGCCGATTTTGTACTACATCTTCTAATTCATCCATCATCAATCCGTAGTACTCGATTGGCCGAAAGCTTTTGTTGCAACTCAATCCTTCGGAGCCGATAGTTGTCTCCCATGGCGATGCGGCTTCGTGCCCATATACCGAGCTGATACGGCGCAACTTGCATAGCTCCATGCCGTGACATACGATAAGCCCACAAAGCGTCCATCAATTTCATGTGCCACTTACGAGGATACTCTTGTATTTTCCGCTTGCTTAACTTGATCGAGACTCTTATTCGCCGCTTCGACTTGTCCATTGGCTTGGGCATAATACGGCGATGAATTAATCAACTTAATTCCCATCTCATCGATAAAAGATTGAAATTCGTCCGACGTGAATACTGATCCTTGATCTGTTGTGATTGTCTACTGGAATCCCAAACCTATAAATAATATGCTCTTTAATAAACGTTATCACGTCGGCCGTCGAAACTTTACGATAGGGCGCTGCTTCAACCCATTTTGTGAAGTAATCTGTAGCTACCAATATGTACTGATGCCCTTTGCTCGATGCTTGGATTTATCCGGCCGATCATATCCATGGCCCAACCTCCGAATGGCCAAGGTTTGATTACTGGATTCATAGCCGATGCGGGCGCCCTCTGTATGAGCCCGAATTTCTGCGAGTCTTGGCAACTCTTGTAATATTTGAAACAATCGGCCAACATTGTCGGCCGGTAATAACTCAGCTCGCCTTAGCAGCCACTTCATTTTATGGGCCGATTGATGCCTTCCACAAATCCCATCATGTACTTCGCTCATTACCACTTTGGCTTCGGTATCATCAATACATTTGAGGAGTACCCCATCAATTGTCTTGAAAAATAATTGATCATCCAACAGCACATACTTCAAGGCTTTATATCTTATCTTCTTATCTGTAGGTTGGGATGGATTGCTCAAAAAACTTCGAATTTACGTGCGCCAATCGGCCTTTTCAATATCAGCTATCTCCAAGCTATTTACGGCTAGCCGATATCCGGATGCTAGTTGAGCCAAGTTATTTGCTTCAAAGTTCTGCTCTCTTGGTATATGGCTGATTTTAACACACTTGAATCTTTCCATCAACTTCGGCACTTTTCATAATACTTGCAACAATATTTCATCTTTACACTCATACTCATCGGCAAGGCGACTTACGACCAATAAAGAATCGCCGAAAATTTCCACAAAATCAGCCCCGAGCATCGATGAGTAACTCCGAGTCCTTTTAATACTGCCTCATATTCGACTTGGTTGTTGGTGTGCGCCTCTCCTGTAATATAATATTCACGTATTGCCCCCGAGGCGACACAACAACCAAGCCGATTCCGCTTCCTTCCTTGCAAATTGAACCATCAAAGAATACCGCCCATGGCACTGGTTCAACGTAGTCGGCGAGTGCTCACCGTGCTTGCACTATTAAATCGGCCAATACTTGTGCTTTTACTGCTTTGACCGATTCATAGCCTAGATCAAATTCCGCAATTGCCAACATCCATTTGCCCAACCGGCCTTTGGGGACCGGGGCCGATAGCATATATTTTACGACATCGGCACTGGCAAATCACGAGTGCACTCTTCGGCCAACGAGATAATGCCTTAGTTTTGTACATGAAAAATACGAGACAGAGACATAACCTTTCCACCTCCGGATACCGTGTTTCGCATCAATCAATTTGCGGTCGAGATAAAATATAACCCGCTCTTTTCCCTCCTGTTCTTGAGTCAACGGCTGAGCCGATGCACTTGTCATCGGCCGATAAATATAACTTAAAGGGTGTGCACGACTTTGGCGGAACCATCAGCGGTGGGGACACCAAATATTTCTTGATATCTTCTAAAGCCTTTTGATGGATCGGCTCCCACCGAAATTCTTGATTGGCTTTGAGCTTTAATAATGGCGTAAATACATCAAGTCGACCGGATAAGTTTGAGATAAACCGCCTAATAAAATTTATCTTGCCGATCGGGGACTGGAGCTTCGTCTTGTTCGTTGGCGGTTCCGGTTTTCGGATAGATTCAATACTTTTAGGGCCGACTTCAATTCCTCTTTCATGCACAATAAACCCCGAGAAATTGCCCAGCCGAGACACCAAAAGCGCACTTGAGCGGGTTCATCTTTAGACCGTCTTGTCTTGTCCTCTTCAACACTTCTCCGAGATCAGCCACATGACTCTCGGCCGATTTTGATTTCACCATAACATCATCAATATAAATTTCCACCAATCGGCCGATCAAATCGTGATATATAAAATTCATGGCTCTACGATACGTGGCACCAGCATTTTTAAGCCGAAGGTCATAACAACCCACTCATATAATCCCAACGCCCGGGGCATCCGAGCAGCTGTCTTCGATATATCTTCTTCGGCCATAAAAATTTGATTGTACCCAGCATTTCCATCCATAAAGCTCAAAATTTTGTTGCCGGCGGCTGCATCAACTAACAAATCGGCGTTTGGCATTGGGTACTCATCTTTCGGGGTTGCTTTATTCAAATTTCTGAAGTCAATGCAGACCCGCATCTTTCCATTTTTCTTTTCCACCGGCACAATACTGGAAACCCACTCTGCATATCGGCATGGCCTGATAAAACCGGCTTCATACAACTTGATAATCTCTTCTTTGACGGCTTCATAATACCTAGGGTCAATTTTCCGAGCTCCACTGCTTATACGGCCGATATCCAGGTTTGGTGGGTAGCCGATGTTCAACGATCGATCGGGCTGAGACCGGGCATCTCACTATAATCCCAAGCAAAACAATCTTTATATTCTTTCAATAAGGCCACTAACTCATCTCTTACTTTTTTACACACTTTCTTGCTAATATATGTCGGCCGAGGCTTGTCTCCATCCCCTATGTCCACTTCTTCTAACTCGTCGGTCGACACAAAACCGTGACCTAATTTCCCACCTTCTGTTTCGTTAATCGGCCGAATCATCATATCTTCAATCCGTGTATCGATCGGCCGATTATTCGCCAATTCTCCTGAGGGGCCCATCGGAGCAGCCGGGGGTACCGACCCCCGGTCACAATAACTCCGTCGTCCGTAATGTTTATGGCCTCCGCATCCCAATATGTGCCCGATAAACAAGGCAAGCTCTCCGGACCGGTAAACTCGAAATCGGCGGTTGCAATGGTTACGGATTTATCGGCCCGCACGATTTCAACCTTGTTGCCGACCCATTGAGCCAAACAACTGGTGCATGGTCGATGGGATGCAACAATTGGCATGAATCCAGTCTCTCCCCAACAAAGTTGTGTACGCACCTTTCCCGTCGATGATGAAAAAAGTAGTGGGTATGGTTTTGCTGCCCACGATGATCTCCATTATTGCGGCCCCACGCACATCTTGGCTTCTCCCGCTGTAATCCTTGAGCGTCGGATTAGCCTTCATCATTTCTTCCGGAGTTTTCCCAAGCTTGCGGTACGTGGTAATCGGCATGACATTAACCGCTGCTCCTCCATCCACCAACATCTTCCTCATCGGCGACCCGTTGATGTAGCCGCTAATATACAACGCCCTGAGATGCAAATGATCGGAGTTAAGCGGCTTATCAAATACTGCCGATTCCGGCGTCCAAAGAATCTCTGAAGTCTCCCCAACTGGTTCTTCTTCAGCCGAATTTTCATCGGCCGATCCGACAATCCGGGGCATCGGGGACATCATATTCACTGCAGCTTCGGCTCGGACCACCTGAGACTGCACTTTCGGCCTCCATTCCTTCTTGGACTTGGACTCATCATCTTGGTCATCTCTGTAATGCCGTCCACCCTCGATTTCCCGACAACGCATTCTTTGAAGCCTCCTCTTTTGGGTTTTGCTTGAGCAAACCAGCAGGGCACCACTTGTCCTTCGTTCTCGGTTTGATCACCTCTCGAATCTTCATGGCATTGGTAATCAAACTCTTCTTCATCATTGATTGGCCCCGGTCGATCGTGAACGGAGGTTCTCTTTGGCACTACGTATCTTCGTTCATCATATACGTGATCATAGCCGATTGCTCTTACGGGGGCCGATTGTTGAGATTCATAGTTGCAACCAATCGGCCGCCCCGGTAACTTGATGACCCGTCATCACGATACTCTTCTTGGCTAGTGCACTACGGACAGTTCTCGATAGATGGAAGCTTCATGTTTCGGTCCCAGCGATGCTGAAAGAAAGGACAATCCCGGTGTGGGTCAAAATCTTCTCGGCGGACCACGCTTTGCACGTGCTTGCTGACTTTGACCGATAGATTCCTGTTCACGTGCCGCCTGATCTCTTTCTTCCCTCTCCCTCTTCCTCTCATATCGGCGTATGAAACCAGCTGATCCACCGCCGATGGTATTTATGTACATCGTATTAGCCGGGAAAGGGTGCCCATCAACTTTCATCTTCTTCTTTACATCAGCTGCTCGCAATACCCCACTGTCAACTGCCTTCGGATCTCATCTCTCATAGCATAACAATCAACGGTGTTATGATGTGAATTTCCATGCCATTTGCACCACTTAGCCATTTTCTTCAATTCCTCCGGCGTAGGAATTTTGTGATGAGGTGAAAGCTGGATTTTCTTTTCCCGCGACGGTGATCAAATATCTCGTCGGCCTTAGATAAATCAAAATCATATTTTCTCTCCTTAGGATTGACATGCGGAGAAAATATCGGCCGTTTATTATTAGTCCACTCAAGCTGCATTAATTCCCTCTTCATCATCTTCACTGTCGAAATCAGCATAAGCTACCGATACCGCCGATTCCTGGTGAGCTGGAGATTTTCTTCCTGGCCAAGCGCCCTACGTGTCGACTGCGCCGGCCCATCAAACTCATGTGGGGTAAACTTTTCTTTGATGTTGGAGAATAGCCCCGCATAAGCGATCTCGGCCAAGCTGTTGCTCTGTCGGGTTCGGATTGTAGCATCGTCCCCTCGAGTCTCGAACCTCTGTATATAATCGGTCATCGATTCCCCCGATTTCGTTTAAGCGCCATTAAATCGGACAAACTAAGCTCGGTAATGCCCGTGAAGAAGTACGAGTGAAACCTTTTCTCCGAGATCGGCCCAACTACGAATAGAACCAGGTGACAGTGAAGCAAACCATGAAAAGGCCGATCCGGACAACGACGGTGGGAATAGCCTAACCCGCAATGCCTCCTGAGTAGATGCTTCACCAAGGCTGTGCGTCATACCGGCTGATGTGCTCCATAGTTGATGTGTTATCTTGCCCGGAAAACTTGGAAAACTCGGGAATTTTATACTTATTGGGTAAAGCCACGGAATCCATCCGGTCGGGGTAAGGTCGCCGATACAATGCACTTTTCTCCTTAGGCTTCAAATCGAGCCGATCTTTCATCATATCGGCGATCTTAGCCATGAGGCTATTCATATCATTGGGTTCAGCGAGTTGCCGATCCGGTCCCCGTCATATAAGCTGTGTTGGGCTGCCCCCGATCGGGTGTATCAAGCGGCCGTTTCCAGAAATCCCGGTGCCGGTAGCCGGGAACGGTGTTTGCGGAGCGATTCCATAATTCATGGCCGATTGGATCGGCCGTCCGATCATGAATCCCTGTCCCCCGGCCGATGCGGTTGGGTGTGGAATACCGGATATCGGCCGTACTATAGTGGGTGAGTTCTCGATTCTACTCGGGCCGGTATTTGGTACGTAGAAGAAATTGGGCTGCTTGTGCCATCTGCGGGACCGCTGCCACATTGGTCGCTGCCCCTAATTCGAGAAATCGGCTGTTGTACATCTTGTTTGTCGCCTTCCTCCGTTACCGACTTCTTGGGGCCACTTGTCATCCTCTTTGCACTGGCTGGGTCGTCTTGGTACTTGCATTTGCATTGTCCTTGCCAGGCCATAGGTGAGGTGGCATTCCGTACGAGGGCTGGAACCCTGCTGGTGGTGTAGCATTACGGAGGCCAACTCCCTGAATTGGTCGTACAAGAGTACCAAAAGGCTGAGTGTACGCAGGTCCGAGAATATCCTTCGGTGAACGATCTGCCATCAAGCTGTGTCCTTGATCAAATTCCCGATGGTGTTGGTCAACACGCACGATTGATTGATTAGGGCACGATGAACGGACGAGTTGACCATATCACCGAGTTGGTTGGCATCCGGCGATCTCGGGCTTTGATTTGGTCTAGTTCTTCCGGATGCAGAATCGAGGGATGTCTCCTTTTGTGGCCACTACGCCACGTGTCACCTTCGGGGCTTGAAAGTACTTTTTCATTGCTTCGGCCGGGTATTCTTGGTACTGCAGCTTTTGTTACTGTCGTCATCTTCCCCCGAGGCCGAAACCTCGTTGTCATCGAAACTTCTCCATGCCCTTTGCCATCCGTCCTAAGAGGAAGCCGGAACAAAAATCGGTCGATTTTCAGCATCGACCATCGGTGTTCCGTCCTCCCCGACGACTTGCATGTACGACATCCTGATCTTGGTTGCTTCGGTCCCACTGGGCGTGCCAAAAAGTGTGTTGACGTCAAAAGTCGCCAACACACCGCTGTCCGGAGAGTCCACCGAAACCCGGGCGATGCGGGGTCTGTGCTCCCAACGGACCGGCTCGGCTCGCCGATTCTCGTGTGCGGCTGGTGCGTGCCGGATGGTTTTCCTGCAAACCAACAAAGACAATAAAAGGTGTAAAATTCCAGGTCATCGGCCCGGATAGACCGATGTGCGGCCGTGGCCGATTACGGCGTAAGATAGACAAAATCGGCCATCGGTCGGGAGCAGCACGACCCATCCATTTATGTATTAAATGCCAGGCAAACGAACTGCGATACAAACGATACGAAATCGGCCGACGCTATAATCATGCGATCGGTGGCTAGCAGCCGATTCCGTCGGTAAACGATCACATCATTAAGACTTTGCGGGGATGCATTATCGGATAAAATGTAAACAAGGTAATTATTAATGGGATGTGATTAATTTGATAGCAAGAAGATGGTTTAATCATCAATTAGATCGATAAATCGGCCGATCGGGCATCCGGCCGATTTTGCCATTGATTATAGTAGTGAATTATTTAGATCTATCTAAATGTATAATGATGATCAATAAAATCATACTAATAACTCGGGTTCAAAAAGCAGCTTTAACAGATTTGGTACTAATTGAACATAAAACAGCTAATGAACGTGATAAGCAATCGGCTAAACACTCCGAAAGAACGAGTAAGACAAATACAACCACACGAGATCCCAAATCGACCGATCGCTCCAACGGGACAAGTCAAGCGATGGCACGCGGCGGACCGAGATCTAACGGCCGCGCACGCACGGCCGATTCGGGACAAGCACAATCATAAACGCCTTAACTATGAAAGTAAATCTACATCCTAGCCAATCGGCTGTATGCGCCTAGGACAAGTCAACTATCGCAAAGGCAAACACGGGACACGTCAAGCTGAATCTGCACGGTCGAATCGGCCAAGATGTAAAAGAACTTTTATAGCGGTTCTTGTGACTCGAACGACCAAATGCTGGACCAATCGGCGTTGTGAGCAAAGACTGGAACGGGGAGGCGGGACAAGTCAAACTACCTCCACCACGAGCCGGACCGGGTCGACTTGACTCATCCGGCCGATACTCACTACGACGATTAGGGACAGATTTGGTCGCCGGATAACTAGCAATTAAGCCATCTAATTACGAACAATGCGCGAGAACTAGACAACATAATTACCTTATCAAGCCAACGTGTCGTCGGCCGGAGCCCCGAAGATCCCCGCGAAAACGGTAAAACTTGACGAGAAAATTAGGGTTTGGCGATGCGCCGAAAATTGTATTGGATGTGAATCGAGTTTACATGTTACATACGAGTATGTATTTATACTCGGCACAAAGAATCCTACTCGGACCCTCTTCGGGCCGATTTCCTAACTGACTAAGATCTTTTTCCAAAATTAAACTATTATTCCTAATTTTACAACGTGGGCCGGGCCCATCAATGTTATGCTCATCTGTTGGTGTTTCGCGCACGATTCCCGGGAGGTACGCGCCTTTTACTCTCCCAAGCGGCCGTCGGCCTTACGCTCACCGACCTTCTTTTGACCTATAGTCGGCGACAATGGGTCCCTTGGTCAAAAACCGGCGTCAACACAAGGTTTGTTCCAAAGATTAGTATGTCATCCACATACAAGCACAATATAACTCCCTCACCCCCACCATGGCGGTAGTACACACATCTATCGGCCTCATTGATCGAAAAGCCTCGTCGATATGAGTGTAGAGTCGAATTTCTCATGCCATCGCTTAGATGCTTGCTTTAGGCCGTATAAAGATTTTACCAACTTACACACCTTGTCTTCTTGACCCTTTACTACAAAACCATCCGGTTGATCCATATAGATCTCCTCATCCAACTCTCCATTAAGTAAAGCTGTCTTAACGTCCATCCGATGAACGAGAAGACCATGAGAGACAGCCAGAGCAAGTAGTACACGTATGGTGGTCAATCTCGCAACAGGTGAATAAGTGTCAAAGAAATCTTCACCTTCTTTCTGGGTATAACCCTTAGCCACAAGCCGAGCCTTGTACTTGTCAATAGTACCATCGGGCCTAAGCTTCTTCTTGAACACCCACTTGCAACCCACGGGTTTGCACCCATATGGTCGATCAACTACCTCCCATGTTCCATTAGAAAGAATAGAGTGCATCTCACTCTGTACAGCTTCTTTCCAATCATCCGCATCGGGTGATGCATATGCCTCAACAATGGTTCTGGGAGTATCATCCACAAGATAGACAGTGAAATCATCACCAAAAGATTTTTCAATCTTTTGTCTCTTGCTCCGTCTAGGAGCTTCACTATATATCTCCTCGTTAATTAGTTCAAGTGTTTGTTCAAGCATGATCGGAAAGCACGAGCAGGTTCAAGAGTAGTTTCAGCAATCACATCAGTAGATAATCTAGACATGCTATATGAATCTTTCATAGGAAATATGTTCTCAAAGAATGTAACATCACGAGACTCCATTAAAGTATTAACATGAATATCAGGCACCTCCGATTTCACTACTAAAAATCTATAGGCAATGCTATTACGAGCATATCCAAGAAAAACGCAATCCACGGTTTTAGGTCCTAACTTACGTTTTTTGTTTATTGGCACATTAACCTTGGCCAAACAACCCCAAGTACGTAAGTAAGACAGCGATGGTTTTCTCCCAATCCATTCCTCATATGGCGTTTTCTCCTTATTCTTCATGGAAACTCTATTTAGGACATGACATGATGTCAATAAAGCCTCCCCCACCATGCCTTAGATAATCCCGCAGTGTCTAACATGGAGTTAACCAAGTCGATCAAAGTGCGATTCTTTCTTTCGGCAACCCCGTTTGATTGGGGCGAATAGGGAGGCGTCCTCTCATGAATAATACCGTATTCCGCACAAAATAAGTCGAAATCATTAGAGAAATATTCACCACCGCGATCGGACCTAATTCTTTTGATCTTTTTCTCTAGTTGAGTTTCAACTTCAGCCTTGTAGATTTTAAAGTAGTTTAGAGCCTCATCTTTCGTTTTTAACAAATACACATAGCAAGTATCTAGTCGCATCATCAATCAAAGTCATGAAGTATCTTTTTTCACCTTCTGTCAATATACCATTCATTTCGCAAAGATCTGAATGTATAAGTTCTAGTGGTGCCAAGTGTCTCTCCTCGGCAGCCTTGTGAGGTTTTCGAGGTTGCTTAGATTGCACACAAGTATGGCACTTAGAACCTTTGACAATGGAAAAATTTAGAATTAAATTCAAGCTGGAAAGTCGAGACATAGAACCAAAATTCAGATGACATAAACGTGAATGCCAAACATTTGCATCACTCTCATTAACACCATCACAAATATAGTTCACCGATTTATTGCAAAAATCTGAAAGGGAAAAGCGGAACAAGCCTCCGCACACATAGCCTTTACCAATAAATTGTCCACTCTTAGACACGACAACTTTATTCGACTCGAGCACTATCTTAAAACCATCCCTACATAAAAGGGAGCCACTAACGAGATTCTTCTTGATAGAAGGGACATGCTGCACGTTCTTCAATTGGACAATCTTTTCCGAAGTAAACTTCAGCTCGACCGTGCCAACACCATGAACGAAGCATGTGACCCATCTCCCATCGGGACGGAAGAATCCTGGGCGGCCTGGTAAAAAGAAAACAGAGAAGCATCAGCATACACATGAACATTTGCACCAGTATCAAGTCACCAACTTGTAGATTGAAATACTGAAAATACAGACGGTAAATTACCGTACCCGGTAGTGTCAACACTGGTCACCATGTTCGCAGACTTCGCTAAGGAGACTTCCTCCCCTTGCGCTGTGGACACTTCTTTGCCCAATGCTCGGTGAAGCCGCAAACGAAGCATCCCTCGTTCTCCTTGTTCTTTTTCTTCTTAAAGTTAGTGGTCTCGCTTAGGCTTATTGTTCTTGCCCTTGCCCTTGCCACCATTGCCATGAGACGATCGTGGTTGGTGCACCATGTTGGCACCGGTCCGACCCTCAACAGCTTTAGCTCTCCCATCCTTAGCCCGAGCTTTCTCCTCAATATCAAGAGACGCGATCAAGTCTGAAACAGAAATGTCGATCCTCTTGTGCTTGAGAGAAGTGGCGAAATCCCTCCATGAAGGAGGCAATTTGGCAATGATGCCCCCAGCCACAAACTTGTCGGGTAAGGTGATCTTAAGCATGTCGAGTTCCTTGACCGGATCAATCGTATTTCATGAGCCCGTGCGACTACGGATTTGCCTATAATAAGGTTTTTGGATTGTTGGAAAAATAAGCACTTTCAGTTTTAATTTAATCCAGAAATAAATCATGAACATGATATACAGATTGCTAAATAAATTAGACAAGTCTACGCAAGATCTAAACATATCTAATAAACAAGAGAAGATGAACACATCTACCATACTATCCATAACTATCATGCGAGAGATAGAACGCAAAGGCTAGTATGGAAGACATAATGGAAGTAGAAGGTACGTACGTTTCCGGCCTGACGGAGTAGAGGAGTTGACGACGACGTTCAGCAGCGTCACGGCGAAAACAGCGACGTGCTTGACTCACGCGGCGGGGAAGACGCGTCGTGGTGGAAGCGATCGAGCAGAAACCTTATTCGCCTTCTCCCGGTGCAGGATCGCTGAAGGCGCTGGTTCCGGAGACCTGCTCGCAGCAGCAAGAGAGGCTAAAACCCTAAGTGAATTCGAGATATCTTTCTGCGGCGGCGCCCGTACGTTTATATAGGAGAGACCGCTAGGGTTAGGCGAACTAAAACCGAGTCGGTTTCCAAAACAGAAAACGTATTGGACTCGCAGCAAAAATAAAGTGCAAAAGGAAGCCGCGCACCTGCAAGGCAAGGAGCCGGATTTTGGCGGACCATTCACGCAGGTGATGCGCGGCCGCGCCTTCGCCCGCCCCGCCCCGCCCGGCCCGGCGAGGCGAGCGAGCGCGCGCGCGCGTGTGGTCTTCCTTCTCTCTTTCTCACACTTGCAAGGAAGGCAAGAGCATCCAAGTTTATAAATTGGTCTCCCTCCACCTCTACTAGCAATGTGGTACTAAACATTGCACTCCCACCATCGCTCATGGGCCTTTGAGATATTCTAGGAATTATAGAAATCATTAATGGGCTTTGGCCCAATAATTCCATCAAAATTTTTACATCAAACTTTGATCATAAACTTGGAGCAAAAGTTTTACAATAAAATTTTAAGTAGAAAGTTATGATGAAACTTTTTTTTTAGAAAAGTTATGATCAAACTTTGAATAGAAAGTTGTTATCATAAAACTTTCAGTTTGAAAGTTGATTTGCTATGAAGCGTGCTCATACACGAGTGTGGATTAGGAATCCTGGGCCGCGACTATGCCCAGCCTCCTGCCGGTGCCCACCACGCTCCGATGTGTCGAGATTGAGCAACATTCTTCTTAGATGCAAAAATATAACATAATCGACGGGCCAGAGGTTTGAGTTCGTGAAGCCATACCCACAGCCTTGTTGATCATTTTGGAAGTTGCAACACAAACAAATCAGTAGATAACGCAACAATCGCAACAATTTTAGACACGTTGATTCGTGGAAGAGGCAAGATGTCTGCATATACCAATGCATTCACGATCTAAAAGTTACAGAAAATCAATCGCTCTATTTCCGGTACAATTGACGAAATAAGGTCATATGAAAAATAAAAGAATAGTTGACAATCGACTGTACTAAACATAATGGTTTAAATCAAAATATATTTGCTGAAAATAATATGTTATATTGTTACTTAGCTTGTAGTGTATAAGTAGTATACATACTGATATTTCACTCTGGTCTACATATTTAAGACTTAAGCGAAGAAAGGAAACTATATCATGGGAAAAGGTCCTATGCATTGACGATCTAAAAGTTACAGAAAATCAATACCTCTCGTCCCGGTACAATTGATGAACTAAGGTCATATTTAAAAATGGAAAATTCATAGGAAAAATAAAAAGAATAGTTTATTAAAAATAAATTTTATATTGTTACTTAGCTTGCAGTGTGCTGATAATTAGTATACATAATATATTTCAATCTGGTCTACAGGAGAAAGGAAACCATAACATGGAAAAAGGTTATAATGCAGGGCTAGTAATATCTCAGGAATCTAAGTACAACAGGTGGACATAATTCTAGATAATTCATCTCATGCATCTATATAGGCAAAGAAGGGACAAACCTCATCCATCTACAAAGCCCATCATTGGATAAATTAATAAAGACCAACATTTTCGGTTCCCAGAGCCCCAAAAAAAAGAAGGAAAAGAGAAAGGCCCTATATTTTGGCAGCACCTCATTGGTCCTCCGGGTATGACCAACTTTATGAGACACCTTGTCATCTGAAGATGTATGTACCCTGGTAGCGCCGGGTGTACACACACCACATGATTGTTGTGGTCGAATTCCATCACCGGCACAAATATTGATTGCCATACCGTCTATCCACACATCCGCATCGAATATTCAAGCAAAGGAAGGTAACCTTTCTTTTCCCTACACGTAATCCGACTAGACCTAGACCCTAATTTTTCTTTTCATTGCAAAGCGTGCCAACTTGGCTAAGTTAGTTAACTTATTGTATCGGCTGCTTCAAGGAACTGGATGCAAAAAAAAAACGCTCAAAAAAGGTTATAATAATTTTAGGCTTAAGAAATGTACATCTATCACTTAATAACTAGGTCTAACTAAGGAAACGGCACATGTAAGTGGGATTTACTTTAGATCAAAATATTTCAAGGAGTAGTGTATTGGAAACAATATTGGGTCTCTTTCGGAAGCGCGAATGGAAAAAATCGTGAAATCTAGGTAAAATGCAAAGGCAGACGGATTCTCCAACACATGATAAGTGCAAGAATCATGAGTTCGATGGATGCAAAAAAAACACCTGATTTGAAAATAATGCATTCAAAATTAAATGCTACTGACATGAGCTTTTTTTTTCTGCGGGTAGCTAATGGCACAGTTCATTATTAAGAGTTTGAATTTAATTCCTTAGCTTAGTCTCAAATAATCAATGAATCATAATAACTGGAAGAATACTCCGAGTTACTTAATTTAAATTTATAATGCAGACCATAAAAAATATACATCCACTCTTTGCAATGTAAAATGGGAAGTCAAACTGATAGTTGTGCCGTGAGTCAAGTCCCCGATGATTTGAACGCTAACTGACCTGTCGAACTGAATGCGACATGTACGCCTCAGAATAGTTCTACCGTGTTGCTGAGACAATACCACACAACCACCTAGTAGAGAGAGAGGTCGCAGCATGCATGTGAGCCGAACCACATAAAGCAGCAGGTCAGGCCTAGCAAACGCTAACAGCTTAAAAATTAATCCATTTGAGACAAAACCAAGGCCGCTGCACTACAAAGCAAATTGCCGATTAAAAACTATGGGCTGCCAATGGGTTCCCCTAAGAGTGGAATCAACCACCGCGTCAAAAGTGAGAGGTGCCACTTTATAAAAGGTGGCAGGCTTGCACCGATACATTGTTAGATAGGTCCCTGAAAAAGTTTTGTCCTAGGATAACTATTTTTTGAACCTAATATAGTGATATCTAAATAATTGTACGTACTTGCAAAAGGGAAAAAGTTGAGTAGCTGCTATGACAACATAGCATATTATCTTTCGTCTATTTGAAAAACAAATAATGATGTACACTACACATATCATCATTGTTGTTGCAATCATCATCATCAATACTCATTAAGAGATACCCACAGAAATGTCTTTTCTTCTAGCCAGGAAACACTAACTCTAATTAATAAGCAAGTATAGATAGCATATATGAATCTAATTGTTCGCATATGAAAGCAGTTCAGAAGGGATCAACTGCCTATACCAAAGTTCAAATTATAAGGATATAAAATTATATATGAGGTCAATATGATGATCGAAATGAAACATTTGCAAGAAGAAATAAAAAAACAATCGCAAGTATGTATCAATTTATCCATTGACATAAAAAACGAGAATGACTTTTGTGGACATAAAGGCATGTGCACGACCTAGCTTTTTTATTAATTATGGTTAAATATAAATATTAAATTTGTAATTATACTATTAAACATGTCAAACTAGTTGTAGATATGTTGTCAAATCATAAATTGAAGTACAGAAATATCAAATTCTGACAAATTTTACAAAAATTCATGAATTTGCTAGAATTTAATATTTTTGTACTTCAATTTATGATTTTATAACATATCAATAACTAGTCTAACATGTTTAATAGTATAATCAGATATTCAATATTTATATTTAACCATAATTAATAAAAAATAAGCTAGGTTGGGCACATACTCATATGTTCTCTGAAGTATTTTCCTAAAAAAAAACTAGCCATCTACTCTATGTATATATAGTCTTATCTGTAACAATCTACGATGCACTACATAACATTGCACCTGTTTGTGCTTTCGAGACATTACACCCATGCTGCTCTGCCATGTTGTATGGTGTACAATACAACAAACCCTAGACCATGTCTTTCACTATGGATAAGTTCATAACAACCAACAAAGTTATCCGTTATGTATAATACAATCATTTTGTATGCACAAACATATCCTCCTGAAGATGTACACTAGATCGAGAGATAACGATTGAGAAGATACTTCAAAAAAAGTGTTGAGATAGAGAGTGAGGGAATATATGTTTCGGTTAAAAGCTCGCTTAAAAATACTCCTACAAGTAGAATAGCATATGTGATTCTAAAATATATAGAGTGTGATCATTCTATTGGGGCCTACATTTTTCCACTCATCAAATCTGTCACGCGAAGTTTAGCTAAAGTATGCAGACGTAATCCACATTGTTGTAGGTAAAGGTCCACTAAGTGTTGGGTTAAGCTTGCTAATCGATGCTTAAGGATAAGAACATGGTTTTTAAATTGAAGTGTCTGATAACTTGTGCTATAGCCTCTAAATTGGAGGTAATTCACCTAACTTTTGTAAGTGGCTCATCTACTGGTGGTTCAGATGAATATATATGTCAATATCTTGATAAAAAAATATATATATCAAGCATATGTGAGCGCGATAAATGAAGCCTTGATACATTCTTCTGCTCCAAATTATTTGCGGTATATTACTCTGAACCAACTTGCTAACGGCCATTTCATTTTCGCAATAAATAGTGCTAAATTGAACATACTCGGTGTGTCTATCTATTTATATAATGTGTATTCCATCATCGTTGCGCAGAGAACAAGAGAAAACTGCCGCTGGTATAATATATTTTGTTACTGTACCTTAGAATCTAATACGCAGATTCTTGTGCGCGGCGAAAAGAAAGCTACACATCTGACTGTGTGTAAATAAATTAACCTAGAGCTATAGCTTGGTTAACATTTATATAACTAGCTACCACCACGATTAGGACACATCTGCAATGCTCCCCTTTGTTGGTACCAGCATATCTCTGTCTCTGCATTAATTTAGTTGTCAAAAGAAGCTAGGGCGATGCTTACGTACGTGCTACTAAACCATATCATTAACTTCCTTTTCGTTTTCGTCTGGAGTGTGCCAATAATAAGTGCACACGCAATCATTCTTTTGTACAGTTCTAGATGACCTCTCCCTCCCGCCAGATGTATGCTGCACAATAACATAGAATGCAATCAATGAATTCGTGCAAATTATGCCCCTTGTAACTTTGATTAGCAAACACAGCAATCAAGTGTAGTACTAAATATATTCTTTTCAAAAGCAAAGTGATAAGTCTTTGCCTTTCGGGGACAATTTCAGACCCACGGCAAGGATGCAGAGTATGACAAGTTTATCCCAGTTCATGGGAGCCAGTTCACTAACCACAAGTTATTCTGAGCCCATTAGGACAAGAAAGCATCTAACTTATCTGCTTAAGCACCAACATAACCTAATCAGAGTTCATAATCTCTTGCTGCTCCCGCGGAAAACCCATTCCCCACTGGTCTTTTATTATATCCTCTCTCGCTTGGCACCATTGACACGCAGCATACCCTTATGTCGCCAGCCTGTATAAATAGCTGCCGTCCCCTCTCAACATTCCACACCTCATCCAAAAACAATCGCTCCTCTCTTGATCTCTCATCAGCAACAGCAAGAAGAGCACGAGCGAGCGATCTAGCTAGTGCAGGACTGCAAGAGTGCAGCTAGTTCGATCTGCTTCTAATAGGCGATCCAGTGCCATGAGGCCAGGAGCAGAGTTCCCCACGAGCCACGGCGCGCCGACGGCGGCGCCGGCGAACGGAACGGCGCTGCACTCCCCGTGGCAGTCACCGGTGCCATATCTCTTCGGCGGGCTCGCCGCGATGCTGGGGCTCATCGCCTTCGCGCTGCTCATCCTGGCCTGCTCCTACTGGAAGCTGTCAGGGTACCTCGACGCCGGCACCGACCGCGACGGGGCCGGCTCGGGTGCTGACGGCGATCAGAAGGGTTCGGCGGCCGGAGCTTCCAGGCCGGCGGCGGGGTTCCAGGAACATGTGGTGGTCATCATGGCCGGCGAAGAGAGGCCCACGTTCCTTGCCATGCCGGCCGCCAGCCGTGCCGTCGTGGAGCTCGGAGCAGCCGTGACGTCGGTGCCAGGATCGTGCGGCTGCTCCAGCTCCAGAGAGGAGAAGAAGGTGGAGGACGACGGCGGCGCCAGCTCGCAACTCCGGTTCGAAGCCGAGGCCGCGAGCAGCCGGAGCCACGAAAGCAGCAGCAGCGGCGGCACGACGGCGCTGCAAGAAAGCTCGCAATAAAAGCTGCCGTTGTTCGGTTAAGCTTTTGCCCTTTTTTCCCTGTTTGGCTCAGTGATCACTGCTTCTTTTCTTCTACCTTATTCTTGGTGGTGTTAGATTAGCTGGACCTGTAGATTCTTGACGTGATTAGTTGGGTTTGGGTTAAATCAATGATGATACGAAACTTCAATGCGAGTTTTACTGAATAGAAACATTCTCTGCAATCACAACGTGCAGGTGGATTGCCTCTAATATCTGAAGAACCGGTTGGCTTCTGTAACTGTAATTCACTACGGGGTAACTTTCGGAGCTGAATCAGCAGCTACTACAAATATGAATACACAATTTTTTCGGTTTTCGACTTTTGATCCAGTTCTGCAAAAGGAAACCTCTAATGAATTCTTCTGTATTTGCTTGCTGAAGCAATCAGCAGAATCCGGCAACAGAGTCTCGAAGAGGATAGGGAGCTATGGTCAGACAGGTAGTTGAGCTGCTGATGGCCGTGCCGGCCCAGCTGCTGACGAGTGTACCAGAAAGTAGTTCCACATAAACCGGAATAATTAAAGCTCCAAGAGCATTTCCCGGCAAAAAAATAAAAGCTCAAAGAACATGTGAATGGGATCATCACTGCACCTGTCCTTCTCTCCATGAACCCTGGGAGTAACTGGTATCCCCAGGATAAACTGGGGCAGTTTCGAGTCAACTGCAGAGTATCTGGGTCTGTTTCTTTGATCTTAGCGGTTGCTATTCCGATCCGGTGGTGCCAGGGACACATGCAGTTACCTCTATCGTACGAAGCTTAACCAGTCCAGGAAGTGCATGCTTCGATTTGAGCTTTACACAAATGCCTACTTCACGCATTGTCACCTTCCTCCTATAGCCATCCTCGCCTCACTTGCTTCAGCGATCGCGAGATTAAAGCGCCCCAAGATCGGAACATCGTTGCCCATGGCGTGTCACTGCAGGCAGGGAGACAGAGTGGGTCAGATCAGAGACATGATTCAGTAACAGTTATGTCCATCAGTTCATGCTTATCTTCAGAAATGCAGCGCCTCATGTCGATCAGTTTTACTGCGGTTAATCCAGCGGCTTCTATGCAACGCTCATCTGCTTAATTTTCCGCGTAACTAGACTCGAGAATCTGTCAATTCGTGTGGTGACCTGATGAAGGCCTAAAGAACAAGGGGAACAATAGGGTTGGTCTGGTCGTCTCGTGTACGACGACAAAGAATCCTATATATGCTGTAGTCGCCCTGATCCTTGGACCCACTCGCGAATCGACGGATAAACTTCAACAACTATTCTGATCCTCCCTTTGTGCGCCGCATTCGCGTCCCAATTTCGGGAATGGAGGACGACCCAACAGCAGAGCCAGCAACACATGCGGAGATTTTCATTTTCCATTCCCAGGATGCTGCTCGTCCTACTTTTGTGCGTGGCAGTTTGATTCATTCCCGGTGCCCATTGCATCTTACTCGCTCCACGCAGCTACGACACTTCCTCTTGGCGGCCGGGGGAATAGAATCGTGGCCCCCCTTTCTCTCTGTCCGTGGTACATTTGCTAGTGGATGGGCACATGAAGGACAGGGAATTTAGGAGGGAGGACCGCCGCCTGATGGATGCGGTATGCAGGTGCCGAGCTGCCAACCAAGTCTTATAATTACACCGGATTTGATTCCATGAGAGAGAATACTCCAATTAGTGCCAATAACAAGTCATTTTCCTTCAGAGTTGTGCTTCCCATGACCTTTTCCTTTTTTTCAATACCTTTTTACTTGATTATTTTTGGATAAATGTGAGATCTTAGAGTATAACAGATGTGAGAACTCTAGAAGAGTGATCTCTTCTTAGCATGGGGACATATGTCCTATGATTTTTAATTAAGATAACATTCATTGAAAAGATTCATAATTTAACTGCAAAGTTTGTGGAGGAAGACGGATAGAGACGAAGCGTGAAAAGAGATCTTGTGTGCTATTTGGAACAAATAAGGGTGGAAGGCTACGACACGTCCTTAGCGCGTACATACGAGGATATCGATTCTCCAAAACATCCTCCACAGCCTCCGTCCCAGACCTCTTCGTGAGGAATGGAGCGCTTAGTTGCAAAAAAGTTTGATTTGATCCTTCTCAATTGTTGTTCTTTTCCAACTCTAAAGAGAGGTTGTTTCTAATAAGTCAACCAGTGATCGTTTTGTAAAAAAGAGATTTATGGTCTTTGATAGTATTTGTAAGAAGTTCAAAGTTATTCCATCTCTTCTTTTTCTTTGGTCATGGATATATTTTATAGCACCGACTGGATTGTGTACTAGATTATTTGTCATTTCTTATTTCATGAGATTTTATAAGAGAATAAATGTTAGAGCTAGGGGGAATATGTCATATGATTTAATTTTAATTAAGTTAAAATTTTATTGAAAATATCTATAATTTACTTCCTTCGAATTAATAGTCATGTCATTTTCATGAGTCGGATATTCCTTTGTGAAGGAAGAGAATCCAAGAAGTAGGAGCGGATGTTTTGACTTCTATGTTCTATGATAGAAACAAAATCCTTACAAGAGGAACAAGATGCTTCATTCCTTTGTATCAAACGTTAGGTGACATCAGCAAAACACATGAATCTCATTCCTTTGGAAATCATTTAAGCCAAGCAGAGCCTTATGTGCAGGTGTCGGAGGTGCGAGCCAAGTCTTGCTATGAATGCCCATATGACCATTTCAGATGTCACAGTGCTGCATGGATTATTGGATAAATGGGCCTAAGAAAAGGTTGATGATAGATGTAAAGCTTTCCGGGGAGAATTTTTCAAGGCAGTTAGTATAAGATGTGTTTGCAGGGCGCGTCAAGTTCATATATGTGTTGGTTTTCACAAGGCTTCTCGTCTCATTCATGTGTTCATGCCAAGAGAAGAGTGGATCTAATACACATAAGACCTTTTCCTCAGGAAATTCTGAATGATGAATCTGAGATGTCATGCCCCACAAGTTAAGTCTAATTCATCTACACCCAATTGCTCAAAACAAAAACTGCTGGCCCGTTATGTGTTTTGGCCAATGGGCTCTTGTTCAGGTCGCAGCGCACGGCCCATCGAAGTGGGCGGCCCGTTCCGTTCAGTCGTGGCAAACAGGTGCTGCGCGTTTGAGTTGGCGTTCGTTCGTTTGACCGCTCCACGCCGCCGCCGGCCAATATGGTCGCTCCACATGGCACTTATTCGTCGCACTTTGAACGGCTCTTTCAATCAATACTAGGTTTAATCTGATTCGTGCAGAAAATCAATTCAACCCAGATCGAGAGGTAGCGCTGGCACGACTCTACAAATGGTGCATAAAGATTTCCGCCGGCCGCGGGTGGATTTTGTACAACTGCCAACAGCATAAGTACGTAGGCGGGGTTCATCAGCTGCTACTTGTCTCGCCAACGGCAAGTCAGCTTCTTCGTTCACTCCAAGGCAAACCCAACGCAACATCTAGATCGAGCGCTGCAGCGCGAGACAAAGCGGTCGGGCTCCGGCATTTGGAAAGGAAAGGAAGGAACCAAGGAGCAAACGCATCCCCGGGCGGCCATCTCCATCGGCGCCGCGCGCCGCCATGGGCTCGTCGGCCAGTTCTTGCTGTGGTTCCGAGAAGGTGGAGCAAGGGTAAGCTGTATCTCCAACTAACACACCTTTTGCAATTAATAGCAGGCTTGTTACTGACAATGCATGGATGGTTTCATGTCAGGCCTGTGACCAACTCGTCGTCGATGAGCAGCACGTGGAGGATTTTCAGCTACAAGGAGCTGCACACCGCGACCAACGGGTTCAGCGAGGAGAACAAGCTCGGCGAGGGCGGCTTCGGCAGCGTGTACTGGGGCAAGACCTCCGACGGCCTCCAGGTATGTATAATTCATGAAGCTCGCTCCAGGTACAAGAATTAATTAACCGATTCTAATAACGTTAATGTGAACGACTGGTCAGATCGCTGTGAAGAAGCTGAAGGCGACCAACAACTCCAAGGCGGAGATGGAGTTCGCGGTGGAGGTGGAGGTGCTGGCCCGCGTGCGGCACAAGAACCTGCTGGGCCTCCGCGGCTACTGCGCCGGCGCCGAGCAGCGCATGATCGTGTACGACTACATGCCCAACCTGAGCCTGCTCTCCCACCTGCACGGGCAGTTCGCCGGCGAGGTCCGCCTGGACTGGCACCGCCGCATCGCCGTGGCCGTGGGCTCGGCCGAGGGCCTGGTGTACCTCCACCACGAGGTGACGCCGCACATCATCCACCGCGACATCAAGGCCAGCAACGTGCTCCTGGACTCGGACTTCGCGCCGCTCGTGGCCGACTTCGGGTTCGCCAAGCTGGTGCCGGAGGGCGTGTCGCACATGACCACGCGCGTCAAGGGCACGCTGGGCTACCTGGCCCCCGAGTACGCCATGTGGGGCAAGGTCTCCGGGGCCTGCGACGTCTACAGCTTCGGCATCCTGCTGCTGGAGCTTGTCTCGGGCCGGAAGCCCATCGAGCGGCTGCCGTCCGGGGCCAAGCGCACCATCACCGAGTGGGCCGAGCCGCTCATCGCGCGCGGCCGCCTCGGGGACCTCGTCGACCCCAGGCTCCGCGGATCGTTCGACGCCGCGCAGCTCGCACGCGTCGTCGAGTGCGCCGCGCTCTGCGTGCAGGGCGAGCCCGAGCGCCGCCCGGACATGCGGGCCGTCGTGCGCATCCTGCGCGGCGAGAGCGACACCGCCGTGGACAAGCCCGTCAGGATGGAGAGCGTCAAGTACGCCGACCGCCTCATGGACATGGACAAGAGCAGCGACGAGGACGACGACATCGACGACGACGACGACGACGTGGAGGAGTACTCCTTGATGGACGACAAGAGCAGCATGAACTTCGGCGCGTTCGGCGCCATGCCGCTGGCGCAGACCATGCACGACCCCTACGCCAAGAGGTTTTCATCGGGAAATGCTAATAATGCCGTCAAGATATGATCTGCCACCATTACTTCTTCGTGGGCGTGATTAAATTTATTATGTACTTTCTTTTTGTGAATCTTGTATGAACTTATCCTTAACAACTCTAGTTAAAGATCGATTTAGTTGGGTGCGTGCTGAACTATTTGTAATCTAAGTATATGCAACTTTTGTTGCCCGGAGTTTAATTGTGTTGTTATCTCTAATAGCAAATCTGGTGGAATGTATTTTTTTTTAGTTCCTGTGGGTGTTCACTGATAATATAGAGTACGAAGAATTTTGTGTGACGTTTAATCTACATTTTTTTCTAGCATATTCACTAAAAATTATGAAGATCGTACTCCCAAAATAGCTTATGCAATTATCTCTTACTAGAATGTGCCTAAACACATGTTAAATTTTAGAAAAGTTTAGAAAAACGTGGTCTGATAGTGACTTGGAAGCTGCGATTGCCTCGGATTTTTCACGGGTTTCGTCTCTAGCTTTTGGCCATGGGAAAAACTGGCAAACCGTGCAAGATCAGTTGCAATAACTTCTCAGAATCGTGTTGACATTGGACTTTCATATTAAGTTGCATCAATTTGGTTTGGAACCGTTGCCCATGGCCCAATTTAAGATGGGCCAAGCATATGTCAACACCATGTGATGTGCTAAAAAAACACGTGAGGAATTCATGTGACAACATGCGTGAATTCTAGTCCTATGAATGTCCTCCAGCTTTTTGCTACCATTGAAGAAAATTGTTCTTACCTGCGGACTTAAATGAAGATGTACTGCAGCTTTTTTCAGTGTTCCAAAGAATGTCCTCGTTTGTGCTGAGCAAGAGAGGATTTGACGCGACAAGTGCGTCAAACAAAGAGGAGTACTAGTACGTCTCACGCCATTGACAGAACTTGTTCCGCTAAAGAGGAAATCCTGTATGCATCGATTATCGAAACAGTTGGTAGATGTAGGAGTTCCCTGCCGAGACAATTCTAATCTTCGTCCAGCTTACGAATATATGTTCATACTTTTTGCACTGTTTTTCAGATTATTGCTGACCGAGAGAGGGAGAGGCAATGAGTCATGGACAGATGTTGGGTTTGCAAACATCCGAGAGTTCATGGCGGATTGATGTGCTCCATTTTGGGGTACATGGCAACGACATCACACTAGCAATTTGTATAAAAGCATGTTGTCTCATCTTCTATTCCCACCTACGTGCTGTATTTTAGAAGTAAATTTGCAGAGATCAGCTCGGATTATAAAATCAGCCTGACCATTGATCAAAATCTAAGAAGAGCATATTGGCATACAAAATTAATTTGACATAATAACTTAGATGGTGATGATTACAGTAGTTGATATCCCCGGCGCGGTTACTGCCTGCAATCTCTCTTGCGGACTCAAAAACAGAAGGGGCGGCTGGCTAATCCCGCGAAGGATGCTAGCAGCAGCAGTAGCAGCCGCTGCCGCAGTAGTAGTATACAATTATACATCATGAGTAGCATACGTAAGGCTAGCTCAAAAAGAGGTACACGGGATTACTAGTTTTTCCCCTATACATCGTCGATACAACAAGGCACGGCGCAGCGACGTGCCGTGCCGGATCATCATGCGCTGCGCCGGCCGTGGCGGTGCGCGGACAGAGAGACCGGGACGACGGCGATGCGATGGGTATATCAGAAGGTTGGCACGACGCTGTAGCTGAAGTCGAGCATGTAGGAGGACGGCGCGGTGGGCACGGCGGCCTCGGGCTCGGGCTCGTCGGCGTCGGTGTCGTTGTCCGTGCGCTTGGCGAAGCGGCCCTTGATCCTGGGCCGCGTCTCCGCGTAGGCCTTGCGCGACGCGTAGCGGATCGTCTTCTCGAACCGCCGGTTCTTCCTCTTCTCGCGGTACCGCATCAGCCGCGCCTCCCTGCCTTCCCCCATCACCGGCCGCGGTGGCACGTCCCCGCGCTCCGGCACCGCCTCTGACGCCGCGTCCACCGACGACACCTGCGCGTATAATTACCGGGAGCCGATCAGTTCATCGTGCACATGGGTTGATTACTGATTGATCAACAAGCTAGCAAGCCGTAATTAAGTAATTTGAGGAGGGATCTTACGCTGTGGCTTGGAGGCGTCGCGGTGTACGGCATGTAGGCTTGTTGATGATGAGGCTTGGGGCGGGTGAAGTCGAGCTCGAAGCTCCCGTGGCCGCCTCCCACGCACAGGGCATCCGGAACCACGCCCACCTCAGACGAAGAGCCCTGCAAACGGAGGAGATTAAACAAAGGTTAGACGTCGTCCATGGGATTATTTTGGTAGTATCTTCTCTCACGGAAAAAGGAAGCTTACGCTGTGCGCGAGCGAGTGTGCCGTGTAGGAGCTGTAGGAGGACTGCTTGACGCCGATGCCGCCGGTGAAGTCCAGCTCGACGGCGGCGACGCCGCTGGGGACCACGCTGTCGGCGTGCTGGAATCGCGGGAGCTCGACGTTGAGGTAGGGGTCCAGGTCGGAGAAGAGGTAGTCCAGCTTCATGTCCTTGGCCTCCACGTTCAGGTTCAGCACCTGGTGGTGCTGCTCGCTCACCGCCTTGTGCTCCTCCTCCCCCGCCGCGGCGTCGCCGGCGGTGCCGAACAGCATGGCCTCCACGGCCGCCGGGGACCCGATGGGCGCGACGGGCACGCGCGTGTGGCGCCTGGCCAGCGGGTTGGCCTCGTGGATGTCGGCGTCGCAGGTGGCGCACAGCACCGCGGCGTCGGCCTTGCACGTGACGGCGGCGGGGGCCATCTCGCACACCTCGCACACCCACACGCGCTCGTGCCCGGCGTGCCCCGGCCGCGCGTCGCACGACGAGCACAGGAACGCGCCGCCGCACGTGCGGCAGTGCACCGCCGCCGGGGCCGCCTCGCACGCGCCGCACCGCCGCCCGCCCACGCCCCAGTACTTGTGCAGCTCCATCGCGCCTTCTGCTTTCACTCGCGGTCTCGGCTGTACTAGCAGACAGCAAGCTGGAAAGGTTCGGTGCGAGGAATGGCAATGGCGATGGCGCGTGCGCGTAGTGGGGGAGGAGGCAGGGGGCACAGTGGTGATGGCCGCGGTACATGTAGTGGTAGGTGCGGGACCGTGACGTGGCGCGGCTGCCACACGTGGTGGGCGCAGAACCAAGAGAAATCGATTAAATAATTTTATTTCCGGATTTCGGCGGGGCCAGTGGGGCCACTAGTCGATTTGTGCATGTGACGGACGTGGGCCCCACGCACGAGAGGAAGGAGCAAGATATCTGCCGCGTCGAGTGTGGCGGGTTGTCCTTTCGCCAGGATCAATGGATATGGGGCTAATCGCAGACGGTGATGCTGGATTAGACGGCGCGGATAAACGGCGGTCCCCTGCCTTCACATCACTTCTTCTTCTCCTCGTGTTAATACTGTCCACGCAACCCGGCGGCCACTTCCCAGTTCCTAGTGGTAGAGCAACACTGTTTATATTTTAGGTTGTGTAACAAGATTGTCACACCGAATTACTGGTAGTTATTAAGATTGTAAGGAGTTATGGATCAATTGCTACCTCCTCCACTCAAAATATAAGTATTTTTTTATTTTTAGTATCATGTTTAATTATTTACTTTATTAAAAGTATAAATAAATAAGTTATATCCAGCAATAAAATAAATATTAACAAAAAAAATAATATTTCTATAAATTTAAGAATGCGTTAAATGTTCTATTCAGAAATAAAAAAAAATACTTCTATTTTAAGACACAATGAATACAAAGTTAGCTAACATGAGTACTTTAGGTTTGTTAAGAATATTTCATGAAGTGTTGAACGAAAGATCGTTTCCAGGCAGCTATGTTTAGGCATCTCGCTTGTGCCTGATAAAACAAATACCCATGAATCACACTTATGCTTTACTCTATACTCTCCGATAGGATAGTTGAAATGTGAGACCGAGACTTCCACTAATGGCCTAATGTAACTATGAAATACATGTGTATACATTACCAAAACTAGTGATGATCTTGTCATAGATTATTATTATCCTCTTGACTCAAAATATATCATATATGATAAGGGACATATAGGATCTTCAAGGCATATAATTAACTAGTAAATATATTTTGAAAGCAATCGCCCTTCCGGCCGGGTCACGAGCTGCAACCTCTATAGTTCCTCAAAGCTGAAAAAGACAAAGATTAGCTTTACGGGTTTGACGCCGTGCTCTCCACCGTTAGAAAATTAGCATGCCGAGATCAATAATTAGCCGGTGATTCGCCGCACGTCAAAATCAGGCGACTTTTCCCTGCCACCTAAACAGATTTTGCGGCTGAGCCAAATGTCCAAACCACCCTCCAGTGGTCCTTGCTATTTACAGTATAATAACGCGCAGCATGAAAATGTACGCAGCTCGTTGAAAAATAAATTTTTCCTTCTCCCTGTTCGTAGTACAGTTTAGGGTCAAACACCGTACGGTCACTTCAAAAATGACGTTACCAAGCTACCATTGTGGACCTTAAGCATATTTTCATGTACATGTTGATACCCTCTTTAATTAATTTGACATCATTATCCTATATACTAGGCGTACTAGCCTTGATCGCCATGTCCTTAATGTTGATCGTATCATGTCTTTTTTTATTATTATTTTTGCAAGGGATCCTATCGTGTATGTGACCTCAATTACATATCGACAGCTACTCGTCAGTGATTTTAGTGAAGACATTATTTTTCGCTAGAATGCATGCAGCCATACACTTCCCGGGAACAAACAACAAGAAATTGTTTAGAGATTTGAGTAGTCAGAAGATCACTATCATACTTGCCAAATAAGAATAGCATAAGACGTGATATGGATCCTGGAATCTAATAACCTTTCTTTCAAGATCCATTCCAGGTTTCTCTCAAGTTCCATGCGTCAAGATTAGAAGAAAAAACACATCATCTATGAAGTCAACGGTGCCACTAATGTGGAAGAAAATTCTATACGGACCGTGCGCAAACTACCCATGTGCGACCCTGCCTTGGATGACGGACGCGTGGACAACGTGGGGGCAATCAACCGCTCTGGAAACTGGGCTCCCGCAATCGTACGCCTTCGAGTAACGCACGCGGCTCGGCTCCTTGCAGCTGAGCGTTTCAGCTCCAGGTGAGCTGAGTCTCGGATGTTCACGTCTCAGGGTCGTCATCGTCGCGGCCGCATCCACGTTGTCCTTTCCCGTTCCACAACTTCGCCACTAGGAGTCCCAAAGAACGGCGATGTCCTTTACTCGGTGGGCTATTCACATCCGTCCCATCACCCGTCCAAGTTTCCTCACGCCTTGCTTCTTGCTATCGACATTTGGTTCAGATATCAGCTAGGAGCATGACCAGCAGTGTTCGATGTGCAGGAGGTATACGGGCAGGATTCTCGGTGAGGATGCACCACAACAACAACAACATCATCGTATATATCTGGACTAGAAAAAATTCCACATACTTGATTGTTGAGGCAAGTATTAATATACATGACTTGATTGTTGAGGTAAGCAAATGACAAGGGTCAAGAAATCCAGAGTTTATAGATAGAATCCTATATAAAAATGACTCATTCGATCCTTTAACTCACTTAGATTTGAGAAACGACGGAATACGTGGTTGGATCGACCTCATGCCTGGAAGTTGAGCCTGTGGCGGCGACCTCTTGCATGGTGGTTGAGGCAGCGATGGTGGCGGTGTCCTCGTGGCCGGCGGCTGCGGCGTTCTTGTCCCATCTTGTCAAGGCTGCGAGCCGATGCTGCCAAACGATCGGAGCCGAGGGAGCATGTCAGGCAGAAGCCAAGCCGCGCGGGAGGGTCATGCAGGTGCCGAGCCGACCTCTGCTCCCGTTGGATACTCCAGACACTGTCCACGCGTCGACCATCCGGGCGGGGTCGTACAAAGGCTATTTGCGAACGGTTTGTATAGAATTTTTTCCCACTAATGTATAGGATGCAAAAAAATTTGCCTTCTATGTTTGGAAATTGGGATTTTGGAATTTCTGTGACAGGATAAGATGGGTAGTTTGGTAATTGGGTAGATAAAACGAGCGACTCGGCCGCGTTGAGTCACAGTCGAGCTCGAGAATCTTGACCCATTGCCCGACGTGGACGCGTCGACTCGCGACACACACAGGGGCAGAATCGTCAAATAAGCGCGATGCCAGGTGACGAACCGGATGCCGTCATCTCGCAAAGCTGGCGATCCGCTGCGGACGTAGCCCGTGTGGCCTTGCCACCGTGGCCCGATCCCGATTGATTTTGCTTTTGAAATTCATGGCCACATTCATCAAGGTTTAATGGCTCAACAATGACAACCGTTAGCCCACAAGAGTTAATGCCATGTACACATCTTTTCCTTGCCGGTTGAGCCCCAGTAAGTAAAGTACTAGCGCATTGGTCGAACATTATTAGTACTAACTAATATAAAACGATCCTTCCAAGTGAGTTGTTTGTAACAAAGTTGTTCAGGATTGAGTACCAAAGTAGGTTGATGCATGGTGCAATTTTAAACCCACATGTTGTTGCCTAAGCATTTTGTTTGGAGTGTAAATTGATCTAAAAAAGACAGCAACCTTTATATGTTTAAGAATATCATTTGTATATACATGTCAGTTCTTTATGATAAATGATTTGCAAAAAAAGTCCTTTATGATAAATGTATAAAGGAATTAAGAGGCTTGCACAATATAATATTCTTATACAAAATCACACCTGGAACCCCATTCAAAATCACATCTGGAACCCCATTCAAAATCACATCTGGAACCCCAAACATACATGTAGCTTGTCATAGTGCAGCTGCTGTGGGACTGTTGTACAGTAGGTAGGTCATTAGAAGTCGGAAATGTCTCAAAGTGGTGTGCTGTTCCGTGACGCGCACAGGATTTGGGGATTGGAGTAGGGCCGACATCAACTCGACGGAAAGACGATTGGTTTTGCCGCCAACATCTCGCGCGGGCCCACCTTCCCGTGCTGTTAAGCTTTCTTCACGTGATTGTAGAAAGATTTGGGTCTCGACGCCAAACCTCTCATCATAATTTGCTACAGTTGATGCTCCGAATTTTCCAGACGAATTGGCCAGTCCAGCTGGTGAGCCTTCATCAACGTTTACAGGTGGACATGTTGGCCCACTAGGCTTCTCAAAATGCCACGGTTATGCAGGTGGGGTTGCCGTTGCAGACTTGCAGTTCAGATCATAAAAATTGCCGCAATATTATACAAGGGAAATGCATCTTGCAGTTCATGGAACCCTCGAAACGATGACTTACTCATAGCTAGGAACCTATTTCTTTTTTTCTCGAGAAAGGAGCACATATTTTATCAAGAGGGAGAGACAGGAGCCTATTGGAATGCCTGTCTTTTTTCCCCCAAACTTATGTCAATGGAGATATCCTTCTTCTTTTTTCTAGGGAAAAAAGAATTAAAAAGCTTTCTCTAGTAACTTCCTCGTCGAAACGTCACTTAAATAACTTTACAAATCAAAACTGGACCGGTCATAATCCGCAATTATTATAAGGGTGAAAAAGAAAACCCTACGAATCAAGAGCTAAGATGCTCAGCCAAGCATCTCCTGTTCTCCCGGACAACTCCCAGCCAAGAACTCGGCACAAGGCTGGACGTCGCCCTCGGTCGCGTGGCAGGAGCCGTGAACGCGCGTGGCGTGTGCCAATGGCAGGCATCGCGCCTACGCCTGAGCATGGGATGGGAACGATCTTTCGTTCTCGCTCGCGCTGCTCAAGATTCAAGAACCGGTGCGGCGTGATCTGAACTCTGGGAAAAAATAAACTGGCCGCTTGACCTGCAACAGCAACGATCATTTTCCTTCCGAAAATCTCATACCATGTCCATCTCAGAGTAAGGATGCACAGCAGTTTCAGAGTTCAGGCTGATCATGATAAGGATTACCAGTACTGTGCAGGCAACAGGTACAGGCACGCCGGCGCATGTTACGTCCAGCATTAACAAGGAGCGAGTTCCGTGCACTTCTGCGCCTCTGCCAAAATTTCTCTTCCACTTGGCCGCAACCACCATCGCGTCAGCGTCAGTGCGGGCTTTACCGAGTGTGCCGCGCACTCACCTCCAGCCGATCGGTGTGCCGCGCATTCCTTTCCCTAAAGGGAAGCAACGGCAACGATGCAAAAGCAGACCAACGGATGATGAACCGTCGCCCGGTGATGCCCAAGTTCAGACAAGTCCCGATCCGATCGGTGGCTCACGGCAACAAAAAGGAGAGGCATGGCTCGCGGCAGCGTCGGATCATGGACCACCTCTGATCCGCCGGTGATCGGAAAGGAGCAGATGGTGAAGCGCCAATGGCTTTCGCAAAAGGAGCTCAAGATTTTGGAGTGGTCGGCAGAGATAGCTCTTCAGATGTAACAACGTGCATCGCTGCATGTGTTGTTGTCAGTGGAGGCAAGCGCTTCATTCAGTGTTGTTCACCTAACAGGTTTTGATCTTCAGACTGCATTTCGATCGCACAGTTCAACCTACTAATGGAGTAAAGGATGATAAAAACTACGGATCAAATGGTACAATCGAAATGCAACTGTTGTTCATCAAAATCTGGTGCCAGGTTCACTAAGTTTCACGTGTCAGAACCCTGCAAAAAACTAGTTATATTTCGGTCGAAGAAAAAACGGCCATTACATATACTGCAATTTCGATGAGTATAACTTCTTGTTTTCATGCCTAGAACGTCATGCAAAACACTGTAACATTTGATCTTGATGCATAGTCAAATACTAGACGACTCCAGGATCGTCAGAACAAGAAGTTCAGGAAGAGCCTTAGAACATGTTGTCTCCAGTTCAGCATACAGAAAATTTGAAAATTCAGATAAGAGACTCCGACAGCATGGCTGAAATGTTTCAAATAAACCACAGTGACTAGATATCCCAACATAATGACAACAGGGTTCATCAGATTAGCAGGACAGCAGGCCCAAAAAAATCTTTTGCATGTATTTCTTGATATCATATATATAAGAATGGAATGTACATTACTGAAAGTATCCTACAGAATGTCATTCTATCCACAAATTAGCTACTAAACGTTTGGGAAAAACAATTTCGTGCTAATATAGACCGTATGTTATTCTGCATATCTATCAACAAACCTCTAAAGCTTAAGAAAGATAAACTCCACGACAGATGGTATTTCGCCGATCAATTTGAGGGCTTCCTTCTCTGGTTCCTCATCAACTCCAATAGCCATTATCGCCTCCTTTCCTGGAGCAGTCCTTCCGACGCTCATAAAGTTCACATTTACATTCATATTACCCAAAATTGATCCAACTTTTCCAATAATGCCCGGCTGATCAACTTGGCAGCATAGCAGTAGGTTGCCCTCTAGGCTAACATCGACATTGAAAGACCCAACCAGAGTGAGATGTGGTGTTCCATCCTTAACCTTGCCTTCCACTCTGATGTCACCTGCATCAGATAAGGCACCAGCAAACTTCGACTCTACATTGGCAAGGTGGACTTGGATAGAATCCAGAGGAACTTCTGGTGAACCATCTAGCCAAATTCTCTCCTCAACAATCTGAAGGCCTCTTTGCTTGGCGACATAGTCCGCATTGACTATGTTAACAAATGCACTTGAAATTGGCTCAATTATGCCTTTGGTGACCATGGCGCGAAGGATTCTTGTATCCAGGTCATCTGGGTCTCTAGCTGATGAGTAGACAACCTTGACTCTCTTAATCCCGCTCCCACCAGCTACAAGTTGCACGACAAGTCGGCCCAACTTCTCAGCAAGGAAAACATAGGGAGATAACTCTGATAAAACCTGTGTGAAGAAACTGTTTAAATGCAAGCAGATTGCATAATTATACCGAAAAGACACTACGAATATTTCCTTCCTAGGTAATGAGAGTACCTCATCAGGGACCATTGGAGCATTTACAGCAGTAGCAGCCAGATCTCCTCTAAGTGCACCGATAACAGCCTCTGCAATTTCAACAGCCACACCTTCCTGTAGCACATAAAGTTGAGAGGATAAGCTAGTATGGTATGCTGTGGTACAAGTAAGCTTGTTAGGAAGGAAAGGAACACACCAACCTGGGCTTCGGTTGTGCTCGCTCCGAGGTGCGGTGTGACAGTGACATTCTCATGGTGCACTAGCTTGCTGTCTTTCGGCGGTGGCTCCTCGGTAAATACATCAAGTGCAGCCTGATTCATAACCACAACACAATCAGGAAAGAAGCTAAAAGATCTCTCTCTTTTTCTGAAAACACATTACATATTTTGTTTTTTAAAATAAAAAAACACATTTGCACAATGAATAATGTTCTGCAATGCCTGATGTCAATTGTGTTACATAGATATGCACTGTCAGCATTAGGATGAATAGCCATGCTGAACGGAATGTACCTGTGCAACTGTTCCATTATCAAGTGCTCTTAGCAACGCATCTTCATCAACTACTCCACCCCTTGCAACATTGACAATTCTAACACCTTCTTTCATTTTTGCAAAAGTTTCATCATTGAAAAGCTTTTCTGTAGATGGAGTAAGAGGCATGTGCAGTGATATGAAGTCTGCTGTAGAGATGGCCTCGTCAAATGATACAAGATCTACACCAATTGCCCGGGCTCTGTCAACAGGAGCATATGGGTCATGGGCAATGATGTCCATCCCAAGTCCTTTTGCACGTCGTGCCACTTCTGAGCCAACCTTTCCAAAACCCATAACAGCCAGAGTCTTCCCCACCAAGGATACACCAATAAATTTGCTGCGTTGCCATTTGCCTGAATTATGCAGAATAAAGCATTCAGTAGAAATATACTGTGATCAGAACAATAATGAAACAACTCCAGTACATAAGCATTCTTCTATCTGTCAAAATGAATTTGTGACTAATGGCATTCTGACTCAGGTCACTTCAGATTAAAACAGTTTCGAAAAAGATCAGCCAATGGAACAACCTGAAATGTATCAACAATAAATAACGAAATGGCAACAAGGATGACACTATTATCTGGTAACTCAAGAATGCTTGACATGACCTCACGTAGTTAAGTTAAAAATAAGCTAATGACCTTAAAAAAAACTTTGTTGGTTACTGACTAGTGAGGGCTGTCAGAAATAGGAATTGGCCTCATCACAATTGAGGTGCCTGTCGTGTGTATGTGCAATGACCCTAGGACAGATTAAGTTACATAAGCTTAAACATGCTTAAAAAAACTTACACCTCCTATTATTGGCCAATGGCAATAAACAATTATACACGCACGAGTGTTGATTGAACATCACGCCCGAGTCGTTGACAACCTAACCCTTTTTTATATAAAAAAGTACGCACTTGTAGAAACGCAATGCAGGCAAGCTAAGCATCCTCCGGTCTCGCAACGGCAAACATGTTTGTGTATTGGTGTCAACATGCACTAAACTATTTTTAAGAGAAGAAAGAGAGCAATGTGCATCGATGAGCAAAATGATGGAATCGCAAGGGGATTTGGAACGAACGGCATTCCCTTGAACAGGAACAGGTGCACGCTGTTTCCGCAACCGCAACCACCTTATCGGGATTCCAGAAAAAATCTGTGGTGGGAATGGACCTACACCGTCGTGCACACATTTCTTGTCTCGAAAGGGAGGGACGAGGGCGTACGTACCGGCCTTGAGCGAGGCGTCGGCCTGCGCGACATTGCGCGCCATGGCGGCGAGGAGCGCGACGGCGTGCTCGGCGGCGGCGACGGTGTTGGCGGTGGGCGCGTTGACGACGAGGCAGCCGGCCTCGGTGGCGGCCTGGAGGTCGACGTTGTCGATGCCGACGCCGGCGCGGCCGACGACGCGGAGCCGGCCGCGCGCCGCCTCGAACACCTCCCGCGTGACGCGCGTGGCGCTGCGCACCACGAGCGCGTCCACGAGCGACACCTTGGCGCGGAGCTCCTCCGCGGAGAGCTCGTAGGAGCAGTCCACGTTGGCGAACTCGCGCAGCAGGTCCAGGCCCGCGGGGCCCAGCTTCTCCGTGACCAGCACCGTCGGCCGCCCGCCCCCGCCCAACGCCCCATTCCTCGCCGCGGGAGACGCGGAAGGGATGCTGGCGCGGAGGTGGCCCCGGCGGGGCGGGAGGGCGCGGTGGGTCGTCAGGGAATGTCCCGCGGGGTCAGGAGGTCTCGCCGGCGCCGCCGGCGCGAGGAAAAGGAGGCGAAGCGGCGTCGCCAAGGCCATGGGCGGTGAAGTGGAGTCTCTTGCCTTGGTTCGTTGGAGACGAGAGAGCGTACCCAACTTCCTCGCGGCTTCGTCATTTTATCCGCTGACTATAGCGTTACTGGTATGCAACATTAAACGCAACACAATTTCGCCTCAAGTCTGAAGTGAAATTCGCTACGACACTACGACAGTTTGGCGCAGAATGCTCAATAACAGGAGATGAAACACAAGTACACAAGGATCCAGGACGAAGAGGGAAAACGGGCCACGATTTTTAAGTGGGCTAAATGTTTGTAGAATATCGTCGGCCCAACCTCTCATATTGGACGGAGTTAAACAAGGCCCGACCAGACCCAATGTCAGGCCGAAGAACATGCGCGGGGAAGTGAAAACGCCAAAGCGCCTTTTTGTGCAGACCTGCGATCATCATCACGATCGAGCAACGTGCACTGCGTTGCAACGCCCGGAAAGGTGCCCAACTTTTGGCGAGAAAAAACGTCGTCGAAATGCGTGGATACCCCGTGCGTGGAGCTGCTGAGAGTAACGGGCCTGCACATGAACACACCAAAGGGCCAGAAGTGGGATGCCGTTCCAGCCCGTCCATGCCCGACCGATTCATAGCTCGCATGTAGCTACTAATCTACTAATATGTCCACGCGCAGGTGCAGCGCAGAGATGGTACGTAAAGAGCAGCACCAAGCCCGCGTTTGTCGTTGCGTACGAACCTGGCATGAGTCATGGTCTGATAGCGAGCTCAGGAGAAGAATGATTGTGAGCAGTGAGCACAATCACCGCCGTATCGTCTAATCAAGCTACGGTTGGGCCAAGATTACTGAGTGGGCCAGAGCCGCAGTCGACACAGAATCGGACGGGCTCAACACCTACACCTCCTCCAGCTCGGCTGATGTGGGCCTGTATCTAAGTGAGGACGTCGTGATCGGATGGAAATGGCAAATGGCGCGTACTGCTTTTATATATGCGCCACTCTGGTCTCTGGACAAACACATGCGTCTACTTGTTCAATTAATTAATTCTTCACTCAGCCATCAAATTGAACGGTGAAGTATCGGAAAACTCTTAATGCGTGGGCCCATGAACCTGTATCACACACAAAATTTCTTCTTAATGACGTGAGTGATATGCAATCGGATCCCAAAATCAAAACGGAACTCTTGTTCTGGTTGATTATGCGGTCAGGTAGGCGCAACTGCACAAGTGGGTTCGGTTCTACTGTACTACTTGCTTAAGACTAAAGTGCGAACGAGATTTCCAATGATGAAGCACCGCATCATCGTGCCTCTTGCATGCCATAGGTACGCCCCAGTAGCTGGGGATCACTTAGTAGTCGTAGGTCAGGTCAGGAGATGCGTCGTTAACCCGAGAGAAATTCGCAGCTGGCAGAAATGATCAGCAGCAAGTTGTTGACTATCTCCCTACGATGATGTGCGCAATTTGCACGAATCACTCTGCAATTTGCACTCGAGAATCGTTGGAGGGGCCGAAACCAGGTGTTTGATCGAGTTAGCGACATGTGAGAGCTTGGGTGTCTGGACTGGATACGAGCCTGATGGCTAGCCAAGATGTGGGCTGGATTTCGTTGGCTGCATAAATTAATTAATTCTTGGTTCCGAAGTGGCTCTGGCCGTACGCATCCGTAGACGTTATCATTGTTTTCCTCTCCAACGTGAGATCCATCAGCTATCGGGTTAGTGGTTGTCATCACGGCATGATGTTTTGGACGGTGGAGGCTCAAGTAGCAGCCAGTACTGATGAGGATCAGCTACTTTGTGTTAATAATGTGAATATGTGATTGTAATTGCCTGTTCTTTCAGCCAACGTCTCTGAGCCGTTCAATGAGAGATCAACACTCATCAAATCATCTTCCACCTCCAACCATTCCTTCTCTTGCGCTCCCTGAATGACTCTGCTGTCGTCTCACTCCGGCAGCACCCACGCCACCTCTGTCACCGCCCACCTCTATCGACACACTAACTCATCATCGTCGAACTCTCACGTTATAGCCTGATCTAACCGTCATCTCTCGTTGCCCGTGAGGCGTCTGATTAGGCCGACCTACCACCCCCGGTAGCTTCCTCTAAGTTCATAAACCATGTAGCTCATCGAGGAAACTCCAGTTCTAAAGCCATTGGAGATTTAAACATCGACTGAAATTTATTTCGATTTCAGTGATGTCAGTCCATCACGCATGCCTATACTAAGGGCAACACCGACGTATATGGACCGGGCGGTCCTCATGGGTAGGGTCCACCGCAGGTAGTAGTAGTTGTTGTCCAACTTGCACAATGACGGTTCTCTAGAGACCACTAGAAGTAGGTCTCACTGTAAGTAAAAGAAGAGGATGGACATGCTATGCGCCAGTGAACTTTTTTCAATCTCCAACCATTGTCACCTCTCTTAAGTAAAAGAAATATTTTTTATTCTATATGGCTAGACCATATGGATATGGATATCCATAGTATTTATTGCCTTAAAGATCACTTACACAATGGCTATGACTGATGTCTTTATCTGGATTTATTGTATAAAGACCGCTTTTTGAGCACATTGGGGACGCCCTCTTGGATCATGGAAATGTGCTGGCGACTGACATTTACAATTACGGGTGCTACTCTGTTCTCATGGTTCTCTGTAGTACTAGGTCGTTCATTTTCTTACGAGTTTTTAAATTCCAGCAGTACAAACGTTCTAATGGAGTAGTACAAGCAAACTGTCGCGACTCGTGAGTACGTGTCAGGTCGCGGTGACTGTGAGGCAGGACCACCACCGCGCGCGCTGCTTCAGCGCAGGCTCCGAGCTCGAATTTTTCTGCTCAACAAAAGAGCCTGCAGGCCTTCCTTCCTTCCTAGTACGCGGCCGGCATAAACAAAAGCTTTGACATGCTCAGTGACGCCGGCATTAGAAACTCGGCGATGGATCACCGCCGGCACCACCCACACGCGCACGCACTGACACCTGAGCATGCCCAGCTGTGCGTGAGCGTGCACGCGCTTTGTTTACTCGCGCTCATCATCCGGATTTGCTCCTTGTTTAATGCGCCATGATGATGCAGTTCCCCTCCCCGCCCGGTCACTCTCTCACTCGAGCGGAAGAGGTCCTGCTGCCCACGCCGCTATTATGGCTTCCCCATTTCGTCTCCAACTGGAAGCAGCCAAGACGCGAAGGTCGCCATCGCGGCATGATTGCGCATTTGCGCCTTGGAAAAGCTTTGCATTCCAACTACTTTTCCAAGTACTTTACTATTGATTTCAAAAGAAAAAATTATTTGCGCAGTTGGATCGTGGAGAAAACTTTTAGTGCAAATAGAGTTTACATACAATAATATAAACATGCAATTCCTCCTGTTCAATTGATAGTTGGAGGTGAGGAAGGAAGGGCCTGACGAGTCGAGATCGGTCGCTCGGTGAATTGTTTTCGCTGTCGCGTCCCATCGCGCACGTTGCTAATTAAATTCCGAAGCCAATAGGGTAGGCACATTTTTTGTTCTGCGTCTGTGCTTGCTTTTTCCCTTGATGAGAAAAGGCGTGTTGCTCTAGGGTCCGCCTCAATTTCAATTCACACCGTCATCATAACCCGTTGCTTACGCTTCTTCTTGTTCCTTCAAGTTGCGTACATCAGGAAAATACAGTACGGACTAATGTACACACTTATACAAGCAAAAAAAAATTTCTACAGCTAGTACTACCTCAGAGGCAGCAGAAAGAGACCCATCAGGCCTCTCATTCCGCTGCCCGCTGACAGGCTGGGCCCACGTGGCAAGTACAGTTCCGGTTTCTCTGCTTTTTCTTCTTCGACGAGAAAAGCCGTCATCGCTCTGGTTTGCAGCCAGTGACACGAGCTGCTGCTCACTCCTGCAGGCGTCACTTTTCACTAGAACCACTGCGCGTGTGCGTACGGGGCTTCGCCGGCGAGGTGACGCGGCACCGGCCTCTGGTCCCGTAGCTTCTCCGGCAGACGAATTGGCGATGCGGACGTTCCACCGAGAGGGAGGAAAAGGATCACTCATTAGGCGTAGAGGACCTGCGCGTTGCAGGGGGCGAGGCCGGCGAACTCGGCGGGGCCCTTGACCACCTCCCACTCCACCGCCTCCTCCTCGCCGCCGGCCACGGTCCCGACGGCCACGTCGAGCCCGGCGCCCACCACGTATATCCTCCGCCTCCCGCCGGCGAGCTCCCCGACCTCGCCGGCGACGACGTGCGGCCGGCGCACCTCGGCCGGCACCCCGCCGCCGGCCACCATCCGCCACTCGTCCCGCGCCTCGACGTACCGCTTCAGCCGCCACTCCCCGTACTCGGCGACGATGTACATCCGGCCGCCGGCGACGGCGCAGGACCCGGTCCACCCCTCCCGCATCCCGCGCGCCATATCCGACCACGCGTCCGCCGCCGCGTCGTACACCGCGCCGCGGGGCGCGCGCTCGAACGGCCACGCCCAGCCCTCCGTCACGTACAGCTTCCCGCCGGCCGCCGCCGCGTCGTACCGCGCCACGGCCGCGCCGCGCCGCGCAGCCGCGGGCGCCCACCGCCCTGCCTCCGGGTCGAACACCTCCGCCTCGCCGTCCTCGCCGGCCACCACCACGCGCCCGCCGACCTCGCCCGCCGCCATGTACCCGCGCGGCGTCCGCATCGGCGCCGCCTGCTCCCACCCGTTCCGCGCGGCGCTGTATACTGCCACGCTGCGCACCTCCTTGCTGGCGTCGCCGCCTTCCTCCACGCCGCCAATCACGTAGATCTCGCCGCGGGTCGGCAGCCCCACCACCGCGAACGACCCGGCCGCGGCGCCTCCCGGCACCGGCGGGAGGAGCAGCCACCGCCTGGAGAAAGGGTCGAGTGCCTGGCACTGGAGACGCCGCGACAGTGGGTCGAAGGCGAACGCGAAGAGGAACGGCAGGGAGAAGGACACGGACGCCGCCGCCACGGCCCCCGCGCCGCCTGTCCCCGCCGGGAGGAGCAACGGCTTGGCCGGCGCGTCGGTGAGGAAGCGGTTCCAGGTGGAGGAAACAGTGCGGAACATGCGGTGGTACAGGAAGGGCAGGTGGAGGAGGCACTTCTCGGCCACCTCCTCCGGCAGCCCCGGAATCATCTCCACGGCCTCCTCGCCCGCCGCCTCGCCGGCGTCCAGCACCTGTTGCTTGCTCATGGACGAGAAGCTCATGGTGGCTGGCAGGATTCTTCGATCGAATTTGGTGCGATTCGCTTCGCGGTGGGTTTGGGGGCGCTGTCTCAGTTTCGATCGGCTCGGGGTTCGGTTGGTGATGGAAGAAAGGGAAGAGAGTGGTGGGGAATTTATAGGGGTGGGTCTGGACTCTGGAGTGCCGGGGAGCCATTCCCAGCCGAGTCGTGCGGCTTTGCTCAGCTGGCCTGGCCTGGCCCCCTCCTTCGTCTGCGCACTGCGCTGTGCTGCACCAAGTGGGCTGCACGCTTCAGAGTTTCGGATCTGGTGTTGATTGCAAAGACACTGCACGGTTTCTTCACCGTCTGATTAGGGACTGTTCGTTTCCCTATCTAATTTTTAGAGGGTCAAATCAAAGAGAATTTTATTATTTTGAAGTACTTAAATAAAGTCTAATCTCTAAACTAATTGCAGATCCCCTATCTAATTCACGAGACGAATCCAACGAGGATAATTATAGTGTTATTATAGGATATTTACTGTAGCATCACTGTAGCAAAACATAGATTAATTAGGATCATTAGATTCAGTCTCGCAAATTAGAGGAGGTCGTGACATAGATTTTGTTATTAAATTAATAAAATTACTACTTAAATAGTAAGATTCTCTTTGACGTGATGATATCTAAATTTTAGAGGGTAGAAACGAACAGGGCCTTAGTCTCAGTGGCACACGACCAACCGTTTTCTTTTTTCTTGCAGGTTTTTAAATACATGTCTAAAAATGGAGGTACCGTAAAGGACTACCTAAAATTCTAAGTTGCTTGGGTTTTTCTCCAATGTAACTATAGTCATTCTAAATACACAAAAGGCTTTATATAGAATGTGAATAAAATAATGCCCTGTTCGCAAAAAGAATATAATAATACCCACTAATAGAAATAACCTTTTGAGTAATTTTAAATCTAATAGATTATTTCCTTTTCTCATTATTTTAGAGATTCACTACTTTGTCTAAATATTTTTCATATTAATCTTGTAATTTAAAAAAGTCTTATGTCTAGTGTTTTTGAAGTTTACTCTTCAAATGTTGATAGCTAAAAAACATGTAAATTGAAGAACAAACAAGTTCACCTACATGAAAAGTATACAAAATGATATTGTTTATAGCAGTGTTTCGACTTGAGTACGGCTGTAATGTTTAAAATTAATGTTACTATTTAAGTTTGAAGATTTTGTTACAAAAAAAGTTGTCCTGTTCTCAAATAAAAACAAAACTAAGAAAGAACGTAAGATAACAATATCACCATTTATTTATTGGTACATTAGTTTTTTGTTTAAAACAATATGCAATTTAGGGATACATTAACCTAAAAGATTGTATTGGAATTTTTATTTTCAAGGCTATGGACAGCCTATGACTCTAAGATATTTCTATCTGGCTATATATGCTAAAAGTCAATAATAAAAGTACAATTGTGACACTGTCCCTGAATCTGACTAGCACAAGCAAATGCTGGGTCTTGTGCCGTCCGGTTTTTTATGGCAAAATTCCATACGGATGTTAACCAAGCATGGCACGAGTATTACTCCGAACATGTTCCATCAACTGTGGACCAGGCCTTGTTGTACCTTAGCGAATTCAGAGCGTTCTTTGGCCGTACGTGGTAAGTATGCATGCCTGTGAATGGCATGGAAACGGAATAAGTTCACTCACACTCGCGGTTTTGGTGAGACACGGGCTACGCCGCGGTGTGGCACCAACATGTCGATGATGACGACGCCAACTTGGCTCTGAGGCGTGGGCCCGGTGAGGTGCATGCACCCATATTGCTGGCTGTAGTGCGAAGCCCAGTGGGCCTGGTGGGCCCCATCCGCGCGTGTTTGGAAAGGAAAGACGAGCCCTCCACGGGATTGCGGCGTGGGCGTGGGCCCAGCAGTCAATTTTCTTTTCTTTCTGGTCTCGATAAATATTTTCTGGGGCTGGAGAAAGCGTTATCATTTTCTTAAGAGGACGAAGAAGCTTTGCTGAGGCAGCCGTACGCGGGACACGCCAGTGGCACGGCGATCTCACGCGCTGGCTCGTGTCCGATAAAGATGACCGGTGACGTGGGTCGAGAGCTTTCCGAGGCACCGACATCTCCCGTTCCGACGCGCAGGTGTCAAGCGGTTGCCTTCCCACGGCGGCGTCATCGAGAGGCTCGTATAACGGTGCTGCTGTCGGGAGCAGGAAGAAGACGATCGAGGTTCACTCACCGTCCAAAGTGACGGTTGCCGGCCGGTGGGTGCGACGAGCGAGGTAGATCACCCAAATTACACGGTGCCCAAGTGAGTCTCGGTGTCGCATGCATGATGCTTAAAGTACTCTTGCATGGTATATCTTTCTCTTGGATGTAGTATTTTTTATAAAAAAAAAGAAAAAGGAATTGAGTTAATGAAACTACAAAAGTCATGGGACACTTGTTGTGTTTAGATTAGAAATTTAGGACTGAAGAGATGTCCCGTCTTGATCATCATTTTCAACCACGGTTGACTACCCAAATCGATTTGAATTGACAAAAATATCAATGATCTGTAGATAAAATCTATGGCAGGAATTAATATCGTCCACAGATTAAACCACGGACTAATTAAACAAAAGCAATTTCTTCGTCATTGCACCATGCCATCATCATCAGAAATAGTGATCAAATGGGGGAAACTTATTTGGTCCCAAATAGTTTTCCATCCTTTTGGCGCGAGAGGGACGCGACAATGGCGGTCAATGCTAGGAGTTGATTGCCGCCATCGTAAGACAGCTACACGCACGTTTCTTGTAGGTTACAGGCGACAGATGGTGCAGTAAGAACGATCCGTGCGCCATACCGTGCTGCTATATTATTTTTTTAACGAGATCCCGAGTTTTCTATTGCGCACTCACTGATGTGGTACACAAACTCGAGATTCCTCACAGTAACGACGGAGCTTAGTAGTATATTGTTTCACCGTCGACGTCGAGCATAAATCCTGGTCAAAACAGGGAATACGGGCGCGAGTATCGTGCGCGGATTCCGCACTCCACTTGGCGGTTCGTTCCGAGCAAGAATCGTGACCGCGACCTGTCGTCGTCGGCGTCGCAGCTGCCAAGAGGCGCGCGCGATTGGTGGGGCGATCGACGCCACCGCCGGAACCCCATTGGAACGACGGCCCTACATCATCAAGGGGGTTTGAACGGGGATTAGGTCCCGGCATCATCGTTGACGACGCGGACAGGCATCTGGGCCGCGGTGAAAACCACACCGCCGCCGGTGACTGGCATGTCGGATTCTTCTTGTGCAGTTACAGTGGGGAAGATGAGGACATTGAGGGTGTGTTCGTTTACTGGGATCTAAACTTTAGAATTGTCACATCAAAAAAATCTTACTATTTAGAAGTAGTAAATAAAGTTTAATTATAAATAAATTACAGGCCTCTAAACTAATTTACGAGACTGAATCTAATTAGGTTGATTAAGTCGTGATTAGAAGACGGTTACTCGTAGCATCACTTTAACAAAATCTAAATTAATTAAGCTCATTAGATTCATCTCGAAAATTAGCACCAATCTATCAATAGGGTTTTATCATTAAATTGATCGAAATATTCATAAATAATAAGATTCTCTTTGATGTGACAGATCTTAAATTTTAGAGGGCAGTAAACGAACGGAGCCTGATTTGTTCGGGGAAAAAGAAGAGGAGATGAGGACATCGATGCTCGCGGCCGGATTGCAGCTGCAGCAGCCTAGTAATGGAAACGATAAGGATGATAGGCTTGGAGGCAAGTGACGGTCGCCGTCGTGAGCAGTAAGAACACCCTGACGCTGCTGTTACGAGTTGCGTGGCGAGAAGGGGCGTTGTACAGGAGCTCGCCAGCGACGTCGATCGTGATAGCGAGAGAGGGCCTGCTGGATCTGCAAGTAGCAGCGGGCACTTGGCGATCGCCAGATGCCACCCGAACCGGCGGCTTGTTCAGACTAATTTCGTGAAGTCAATAGTGGTTTTTCTTTTTGCGATGGGAACTTATTAGTGGGTGTCATCCGTAAGAAAGCGAAATCAAAGGGCAGTGCCGAGACAGGAGGGGTTGCCTCATGAAAGCAGCGCCCGGGCCGAGACCCGGGCGCGGCGTGGGCGCCGTGGCTTTCGTGAAAGCGCAGGGCGGCGCGCGTGGTGGTCCGCGCGGTGGGTAGGGCAGAGCATTCCCAACCATGGCTAAGGATGGCAATGGGTACCCGGTACCCGAAACCCGATAGGTAAAAACTTTATTAGGACGGATATGAGACATATGTTGTACTCGTGGGTATATAAATGGTAAAATTTTGCACTCGATGGGTACATGGGTTTGGGTATGGGAACCATGAACCCATCCCCGTGTACCCGTAAACCCGACAATTGTATATTATTTATGGTTAATAATGTAAATTTCTTATTTTGTTGTAACTCTAATGTCCTATTAACACTATAAAATTTTACTAGATAAATATTTAATATTATTTTGTACATGTGCATGACCAAAGTTCTCATTAATTTGCTAAAATTATCGAAGTATCAAGAGTTTATTTGACGTATCATGGGTATAGAAAACCCGATGGGTACCTGAATACCCGACGGGTATGGATATATGATGAAACTTTGACCCGTCACGGGTATGGGTATGGATATGGGTATAACTTAGTTATGATAGGTATGGATATGGGTGATCAAAACCCGACGGGTTTGTACCCGTTGCCATCCCTAATGTCCGTGGCGATCGCGGCGTGTGTTCTCGGCCCCTTTGCGCGAGTCTCGATGGACACGCCGGAACGGACACTCTGCGCTTAGTAACGTTGTGAACGGTGGACTCCGGATGGCTGCGGCGGAGGACGGAGCGGCGCCTGTGCCCCACTCCAGCCTGCCGGTGAGCCGTGCGGTTGAATCCCGTCCCAAAAGCAGCGCGGCATGGAGCCCGGTGTCGCGATGGCGACGACGCCGTACGAAACGGGACAGGCGCGACACCGTTGCCACCGCGCGTGTCCGTTCGCTGTCCCTTCTCCTTGGTGCAAAGCATGATGCCGGAAACAATTCGGGCGAGGCGTGTCCACGGGTCGAGTTCGTTGCTGCTGCTGCTATCCAGGCGCAACCAGAATGTTCCATGTGGCCTGGCTTTTACTAGTACTTGAGGCGTAGGTAGGGGCTCTCGTTAACTCGAGGCAGCTCTAATGCGCGCGGAAAGCCAGGAACTGAGGAATAAAAGCATCTATTTCGTCCCTGCGATCGGGATGCGCATCCTCTGCATTACTGCAGGGACTCACTGTTGCTACAGAAATATGAGTCTGCTACAGTGAACTAATGCCAGGAACAGTTCTTCAAAACTGTAGCCGCAGTGTACCGTTTTGCTTTTTAGCTGCGTCTTTTTTTCATCATCCTACTGTAGCAATAAATCTTGTACATCTATTGACAATATCTATTGACAATCTGACGGCTAAAAATATGTTCTAATGCAGTGGATTGTAGCTTCTCTGCATTAATAACTCTAATGCAGACGATCTGGATCGCGATAGTAGCGTGCACCACTAACTGCAGTACGTTAGGGTCGTTCAAAGGCTACCTACTCTGTGTTCAAATTCCTCACGAGCCACTAACGAACAAATTTGTTCGCCACTAGTGCGTGGAATATTGCGCCTTAGAGCAGGGCTTATAACGTCGCCGGCTGCTGGCGAAATAGCACTGCCATGTCAACGGAAGTTTTCATCTCAAAAAAATCAGATAACAAAAATGACTGGTAGGTAGTCAATTAGCTAGCCTATTTAGCTATTTAATATTCATGGCATGCATCCTTTATTGGTGGAGCATAGCTTTCTCTTGCATGCAAGTACAGAGCAGACATTTTTACCTCGGGGCACACAAATGAGCTAGAAGAGCGTCTCCAATGGTTGCTTCTTAGCTAACTCTTAGAATTATTTATTAGAGAAAAGAAGAGAGAGAAGATTGCTAGCTCTTGTTTAAGAGGCAGCCTCTAACATTTATTGAGGCACTGACATGTGGGTTCAATTGTTACTTTAGAGTTGATATGAACTCTTAGATGACTCTTAGATAACTCTTAGATGACGTGGAGAGTTAGTGCCGTCTCTACCTTTGGGGACGCTCTGATGAAGCGCCTGCTCTCTTCTCTCTCTTCCCTTCTCTCTCCTCCAGCTCAGCTTCTTGGATGGCTTGGCAGCCATTTCGCCCATCATTAGGCTAACTCCAACAAAGTCATGCATTTTTGAGAGCCAAATAGAGGTTTGCCTGGCCTGTACAGTAACAGAAGAAACATGCATTTCGTGATGTCTCCAACAGACCATGCAATTTCCATTTCTCTCGCCATGGCAGCTTCATTTCCTGCTTAAGTTCAGAACTGAACATGACGACCGATTGGTGCTGCTGCTCCTTGCTCTTCAGCCCGCGTCACCCACCATCTAGCCTCACGCGTTGCACAACGCTGGCCTGCGTCGCTGTTGCTTCTCGCTCTGCTCGTCATTTGCACTGCTTGCTGCTCAGCCACTGCGTGCCTCTCGCCGCTGGCCCCTGCACGTCGCGTGCGGCTCGGCTTGCGCGCCGTTCGCCGGGCACGCGTGCTGCTCGCCTTGCACGGCTGCGCGCCGCTCGCTCGCCATTGCACGGGCACACGCGCTCTCGCTGCTCGCCCCGCACGGCTGCACGCCGCGTGTCGCTCGACTAACACGCCGTTCGTTCGCCGAGCGTCCTGCGTGCCGCTGCTTGGCCCAGAAGCGCAGGGGCTCGTTACTCGCCGCCGTCGCTCCGCGTGTGAACCCTCCGGCAGCTCGCCCAGCCGGCGGCTCGCCCCGTGCAAGGATGGAGACGCCGGCGCTGGTCACTGCTCAGCCTGCCTACTACCGGCCGCTCGGCTCGCGCGCCGTCGGAGCAGCTCGCCCCGCGTGTAGCATGACACGTCGAAAGGTCCCGTCGGCTGAATGCGCTCGTCCCGTGCGCCAACGCCTCCACCGTGCTATCCCGCCCACTGCGCCCGCCACACCGCTTGCGCCCGCGACCGAGCTCGCATTCCAGCTTCGCCACTCCGCCACGACTACGCCACCACGTTCTAGGTCGTGCCCGCGCCGCCGCTTGCCCCATGCCCTCCACGGACGAGCTCCAATCTAGCATGGGGAAGGGGCAGAGAGTGGGGGATTTGGATCCTTGTGTCATGGAGCATCCATTTGAGCCAGCAATCTCAGGTGTGGTCTTGAGGAGCGGTTCCTGCGACGGGAAAGCACTGGAGCGGCCATGGCTGTTCGGGTGGAACTCGAAAGAGGGAGGGATGACGCGATTGAGCTGGCCCGACCGCCGTTCATCCACCCCGTGCGCGCGGCCTCCATCGTCGCCTGCCCCTGCATGCGCCGCCGCCGATCTTCAGCTCCTAGGACGCCCATGCCCCGCCGCGTGTCGCTTGCCGAGAGGTGCACCAGAATGCATTCGGAGGAGAGAGGGTACCCAATTTTAGCTCGTCTCTCTCCTCAAAGCCAATAATAGCTGCTCCTTTGCCTTTTCTGTTGGAGATCATTCTATGATGAATAGTAGCACAAGGAGAGGTATTTTTAGATTTGCATGCCCCTTTGCGTGCGCCGTTGGAGTCAGTCTTATACTTGCTCTTACCGCGGCAGCTGGCTCGTCTCGACCCGGACATTCCATTTGCATCGGCATCACCGTAATTACATCGGGATCAGGGCGTCGCCCGTCTCATCATCTTTTTTTTTTCTTCCATCTTCGTTATTGGGCGGTGGTGGTGCGCAGGGATTCAGCATCAACACCGGTTGTCAGAAATCGCGGGTCATCTGCCTGTCCCTCCGACAGGACGGCGAGGGACGAGACCGATCGCCGGCCTGATCCTCCCGCTCGCCGTGGAATTGGGTTCGCTTTGGTTGGTCGACATGGAATCGCGTTCCTTGACAGCATGGGCGGACCGGAGCTTTGTTGATTCCTCCTGAGCTCTTGGCTGTTCTTTTTGCACTCGGTTCACTCGGGATGGAAATGGTATCTCTGTCAAAATTGCGACTACGCCAACGTCCGGGCAACGGCGTTGTATAGTTTTTTTTTTTGGGAGAAAAGCAGAGGTGGGGAATTTTTCTCGTGTTGGTGAGAGCTCGATCGTTCGTTGGTGGGGAGGTACCTTGCCTCACGAAATCGCCGAGACAGACGAGACGTGAATAGACGCAGCGGTCAAGATACCGATGAAAATGTCCCAGCACGCACCGTTCACGTCTACCCGTCGAATCTGACATCTCGTCGCTCCAGAATTGTTGGATCGAGCACTATCAGTCCCAGGATGAACGGTGGCTAATTCGGTACACACGGTGTGACGGCACCATGGGTCGCGTCGTACTGATACTTCCACCAGTGTCGTTTCGCTGGGTTCGTGTCGTGCCGGGGTTGGCTCAACAGTTCCGCGAGAATTGCCCTCTACGATGCGAAATCTGCCCGTCAGGTCGTGGGGAAAACTCGTCCTGTCCACTGGGAAAAGCCGCCTTTAATCATGCATGCCGTCCGATCAAGTATCCTGCTGAAGATCCTCGAGGAAGTGAATGCACGATGCAAAATGAGAGCCTCGTTTACTTTTTTTTTTTCCTTTTGTTCGTCGGGAGAGCTTTGTTTACTTGACACGCATGGTTACATGATCTTGTTGCGCACCGAGTATGCCTGGCTGCCTCTCTGTCACAACTCCGAGGAAAAGTCTCTCCTCCAGTCCTGCATGTGCCCTTCCGTTTCCAGTAGCAGCACGATGCGATGGAATCGTAGATCTTGTCTGACCCTTCTGGTTTCGAAACTGTTTGAATGTTTGGGCACTGTGATCCCGTTCTACAGTAGTATCTGTCTGTTTAAAGTGAGCTGGCATGCATGACTGTAGTTATCAGGCTTACGTGGTGTACTGGTATGTTAACCGTTGCAACATTTTTGTTTCTGGTTGGAGTTTCCTATATATTTGTAAACTCTGAATTAATGCACGTCAAACTTAGAGGATCGTTTCGATCCAGAAGTAGGACTGATGACGGATTCGCGCTTCCTGCTTGGCATATAAAATTCAGGCAGGTGGATTAGTGCCGAATTATTAGGAGTAGCTGCTACCGCATAACGTGACCCTGACGAAGATTTAAAATAAGCGCAGGAGGATCAAGTCCGCAGCATCCGCGCCAAAAAAAGTGGCCGTGGCAAATTGCCGCATTCGCAGACGAGATAGACTAGTGTATACTAGCAATCAGCAGCAGAATCAGTACCTGCTACTAGTATTTAATCATCCATCATCAAAGCGATCCATCGCGTAAACAATCCATATCCCGGCGTTTCAGTTTCACGCCTCGACCTCGCAGCATCATTGCAGCTCAAATTCCCGGCCCTTTTTTTTTTCCTTTTGAGGTGGCCACCTTTCTTTTGTTTTCTGTACACAAACACGAACGAACTCGCAGAATCAGTACGAGCGAGCTAGTTGCCTCATCCACATGCATCATGGGTGCCTTTTGGTTGATGCAAGTTGCTTTCTCACTCCCCTACTGACTGTTCATGGGATTGAGGCCGGATTAAAATAACACGCTCGCCGCTCACAAGGGCACAGAACGTTGTCCCTTGATCCCAACCGATTATTGCAGGCAGCGATGGAGCAAGCGAGACAACGTGTTCGGTACAGAGCATGCATCCCTGCCTACCCGTGATCGGTGCTTTTGGAGGGAGAGAGAGAGAGAGAAGGAGAAGGTTCTGCTCCTTTAACCACTTGCCACATTGCCAGTATCCAAGTATCCAAAACAATGCCCTCTGTCAGTTCGTGAAGCATAAAACAATGGATCCGGTAAGATACGCCGATCCTAGAAGACGAGGAAATCATGCGAGGCACGAGAAGCTGTTGTTGCCATTTAACAAGTGCATTTGTTTTTGAGTTCAGGCAGGCACGCCATAGCTAAGATTATATTCTCGCGATCGATCCGGTCAAGCATCTCTCGTCGCGCAGATTTGGCTGCCGGTTAGTCTAACTAACGCCACGATCTAGTGTCAGGAGCACAATCATCAGTGCCGGCGCCGGTACATGTGGTGCGGCGCGAGAAACTCGCAAAAGAAATGGACGAGGCACCGGTACCGGTACCGGTCGCCGGCAGTTGCGCGCGCTTCGAGACGGGCGGGAACATTCGGTGGCAATGATGGGTTGATGCGCGGCACGCAGCACGCGACGTGGCGCGGAGATGATTGAGATCGCCGATAGATCCTCTCGCAGCTCCGTTCGCGGCTCCCGGCGCCCGCGATCTCGAGGCCGGGCGTTTCTGGCGATTAGTTTACTCGATCGGCTGGACGCGGGCGACGTCATGCGCGTTCCAGCCCCAAATCGGCCTCGGTGTGCAGGACGATGAATATTGGGCGCTGGATTCTTGGGACAAGGACGAAGGGTTCTGCGGCGTTCGAGAGGGGAAGGAGACCGTTTACGATTCGCACCACCACACATGGTGCGAGTACAGTGCGCGCGAGAGACACGGCTAACATGGCGGTGTCGGCGGCCGGGAGCGAGGAGCAGCGCGGATCCGCCGTGGACAGCGCGCGAGAGGATCGACGGCATGTGCGCGAGAAAGGCTGCTGTGGATCGGGCGCGCAGCGGCGAGAGGCCAGAGGAGAATTTGCCGTTCGGCGAAGGGGGCGGCGCATGCGCCGCGCGCGTGGTCTCTCTCTGTGTGTGTGGGCGCTCGACAGGCAGTGCGGTGTGGGACGACTGGGTGGCTCGCGTGCGTCGTCTTTCCGGGACACTGCGATCCGCGGCGAGCGGGTGCGCATCGAGACGGTGCCGCGCTCGGGGAGGCAGCCCAGCGCGGCGTGCTTGCGAGTGCAGCCACGCGCGCGCGTGGCGCCCGGGGCAACAAGACGGGCTATGCTGAACCGGCCTGGTCAGGTATAGTGCCGGCGATGTCTCAGGGTGTATCGGGTCTCTCTCCCCACCAGTGTGGCAGCGTGCCGCGCGCAAACGGAAACGAAAATGGCAGAGACAAATTAGAAATTACTCAAGTATCTATGCTCTGATAGGTGCGCGCGGTTGTTGACTTCCAAGAACAAGTGTTACTTGCAAGTTGCAAGAGTAACCATTTAAAGTGTGAGTATTTTTTTTATAGCATAGTCTGAGTATCAGTACAGTATGCGAAACGAAGTTTAGTGGCCACCAAAAAGTGAGGATTTGATGTGCCTGCATTTGGAGGTGAATAAAAAGCATCTCTCGATGTAGAAGCTGAAATACTAGTATTGTATTTTTTTCAAGGACATGCAGACACAGAAGGTATCCATTGTTTAGGTCCATGATACCAAAAACAAATGCGTTTGATCGCTTGTACTTATGAGGCCTTTCTCTTCGATTTTTTCGTGCATGGTTATTACATTTTCTTGTCTAGAAAAAAGAGGATACAAAAATTTAAATTACTACCCAGCCTGTAATAAAACCCTACTGCTTGTAATCAGTAAACTTTGCCAATAATATACAATAGTTTCTTCACAATATACTGTAGTTTAGGGAAAAAGATATTACAGAATAAAATTGTTCTCATGACATGTAATTTTCTACCCTTTCTTCTTTTTACATGTGGGCCTGCAGGCATTTGTTCCTTCGTTTTCTACTATATGTAGATCACCATTAACTTTTCCATATTTTGACGGTTCCCTCGAATCTTTTACTGTCTAGTATTCTTTGATTTTGGAAATTTAGCGAATAAAATATTTAAGAACAAACACAGAGATCTACCAAGGAGGCGTACCTCGTAGTGCTTTACAAATCGCTAATGAGGATATCATGTTTCATGTGCACATTTTATTTTGATAAGTGCTTTGTATGATTTTCCATATATGTCATTACATAATGTCACTTCCTGACAACTTTTGCACTTTGTTAATTCCAGCCTTTAGAACAAAATTTCTAACAACACATCGTTATCAGAAATACAACACGACATACAAAACTGTTACAGGAAAAATATGCCTGGGTTGAGCTATAATCAATGGAGTAGATAGTTGCTATTTATCTAGTGCTCCAAGATCATTAGTTTACGCTAGAAAAAAAGAGAATACTCTGCTCTAGATGAATCCACTTTTTAAAATTATGATGAGTCATAAATTCAACGTTCTCACTAAAACTGTACAAAAGTATTAAACTTCCAAATTCAAAATTGAAAAATGCACACATGGACGTGTGGAACCATGTCAATCAAAAGTTTGATCACACGACAAGAAACTGCTGTGATTTTTTTTTTTTAGAAAAACACTACTGCTATTAAGGTTTTTTTTTAGCTCAACTACTGCCATTAGCATTGGTCGGAACTACGCAAGCCGAAGAAGGAAAACGGGCCTGATATTTTAGTGGACTCGATCGGCAACTACTAGTATACAATGCAAAGAGGTCCAGCCTTTTCCTTGGTCGGAAATTCGGAATGCCACGAACCTTAACTGCGATTTTGGGCTAATAGTCTCTTATGGCCCAATGATTTCTTTTTGAAGGCATTATGGCCCAATGATTTAATTGCCGGTTTAAAACCTTCTCTCGAAGTCGAGGTCCAGCAAACACGCAACAAGCGAGCCTACAGCTGAAAGAACAAACACGTTCGCAATGCCGACCTCCTTCCTCGTCTTCCTCCTCCCGCTCCGCAACGGCGAGCGAGCGCGTCCTGCATTTCCCTCCGCTTCCCTAATCCCACCTCGTCGTCTTCGATTCGGCGCTCCACAATCCACTACCTCCCCAATCCCCACCATCCTCCATGTCTGTCGTTTCTGCGCGCCTCCACCTCCTCCTTCTCGGCGTCGTCCTCGTGCCAACACTTGTCGCCGCCCAGTCTCGAGCATTCAGAGGTAACGCGCTTCCTCGGACAACGAATCGATACTTGGGAGATCCACGACGCGCGCGGCTGTGGTAGCTGATTTTTTCTGGGCGTCGTTGTCTTCGCAGGGGCGCTGCCGGGGTACGCACGGTACCTGCTCGACGCAACGGCGATGCCGGCGGTGGAGCAGTACGACTACATCGTGGTTGGTGGAGGCACGGCAGGGTGCCCGCTCGCAGCCACGTTGACGGGTCCCGGTGGCGGAAGGGTTCTCCTGCTCGAGCGGGGCGGTGCGCCCAGCGAGTTCCCGGCACTCGCCACGGCCGGCGGCTTTGTCAGGACGCTCGCCATGGCGGACCCCGCACCGGAATCCGACGCGCCCGCGCAGTCGTTCACCTCCGAGGACGGCGTCCCCAACGTCCGCGCACGCGTGCTGGGCGGCGGCACGGCCATCAACGCCGGGTTCTACTCCCGCGCGCACCCGGGCTGGTTTAAAGGCCACGGCGAGGTCGTTTTCGATAACCCCCTCTTATAGAATTTGGATGCCTCGTAGTGCGTTTTGTGGCATATGATTGTGCATACATCGGCTACGATCACTTGATGTTGATCTCTATTCTTATGGATGTGCTGATGTGCGGCTAGGTGTTCGACGTTTTTGGTGTGCGCTTGAATGTTCTATCCTATTGATTGTTAAGTTGACTTGTTTTCCTTCATGGGGCTATCTGATATGAACTGAGTAATAACGGTGTACTTTTGTTTGATTATTGATCATCAGGGCGCTGAAGTAACCAACTGGGATATGCGACTGGTGAATGCATCATACGAGTGGGTGGAAAGACAGATGACGTTCCAGCCCATTATACATGGATGGCAAGCAGCAGTGAGGGCTGCGCTGCTGGAAGCTAATGTGACGCCGTGGAACAGCTTCACAGTAAACCATGTTGCTGGCACCAAGGTTGGTGCCACTACCTTTGATGCTTCTGGACGCCGTCACAGCGCTGCAGACCTCCTTGTTTCTGCTCGTCCTGGTCGTCTTCGTGTTGCTCTGCGTGCTACAGTTACCCGGATCATCACTAATCCAATTGACCCTGGTGAGAGTTGCACTAATTTTTTTTATCTTTGCTTGTCATCTCCTGATCATTTGACAATTTAGGGGAAAGTGTGTTTGTATGACAGAATGTCCACCACTATATTGTTGCATAGCGATTCCCATTAGGATATCAGTGTCTAAAATTTCAATCTCAGGTGTACGTGCAAGAAATTTTTCTTTTATCTTTTATTAAAGGACTCTGAATCTATATTAACTTCCTTTACATATCAAATATTGAAAAAATTACTGTACGTAAGTCTTAAGTAGTGGTATAAATAAGATTGTCATGTTGTAGACCATGTTACTTATTGATGTTTATCTTCAGTAGTATCTGAAGTTCTGAACTGAACACAGACTTGCCAAGCAAAGTAGGAACACCGCAATGACTTTGAAAGGCATATTAATACAAATTGGTTCCCATGTAGATTAGCTGCTGCCCAGCTGCGTGCATTTCCTGCTGGAGTGTAGAAGCTGGGACTTTGTTCCATTATCTAAAAACATTAGCTGTTGCCGCTTAACATTGGTGCAAATTTTCCAAAGAATGGACCGAATTTACTCCTTCCGTCGTTCATATGTATTGTCAAAATTTTCTCAATGTTGTACCTTTTGTACCAGCACTGAGTTTCTAATCCTCAATTGTTTATGTATGCCTGAAAAATTGCTTCCATTTTGTTGTTTTTGGCTAGCCGTACGCCGCGGAAGGTCTCCACAGCCAGCTGTAGCGGCAATTGGTGTTTTATACCAGGACAGGCTTCTTGAGCAGCACCGAGCCCTACTGCGCCCAGGTGGGGAGGTTATACTTTCAGCAGGTGCTATAGGAAGTCCCCAGTTGTTGCTTCTCAGTGGTATTGGCCCTGCTAGTGATCTTTCCTACCTAGGCATCCCTGTTTCTGCTGACGTCCCTGACGTCGGCAAGCATATGTTTGATAACCCTCGCAATGGCATCTCTTTCGTCCCACCAGTTCCTATTGATCACTCCCTTATCCAGGTAGTCGGTATCCCTGCAGAAAATGGAACTGAGTCCTACCTTGAGGCAGCATCGTACATTGTCCCACTAGCTCCCGCATTGAGCTCTTCTGATCCTTTCATCAGCTCGTCTAGGCCACTCTATGTTACAGTGGCAACCATTATGGAAAAGGTTCCTGGCCCAGTATCTGAGGGTTCACTATGGCTTTCATCAGGTAATCCATTGGAGAGCCCTGCTCTACGCTTCAATTACTTAAGCCGCCCAGAGGACTTGGCACGATGTGTCCTGGGTGTGCGCCGTGTGGCAGAAGTGCTTGAGAGCAGAGCATTAGATGGATTTCGTTCAGCTGTTGGTTCAATGAACAGGAGAGGGCCTGTTAGGAGGGATTTCAGGATTGTTGGGACAGCACTACCGGTTGGCTGGAGAACAAATGATCAGGATCTTGCTGATTTCTGTCAGCAGACTGTGGCCACGCTATGGCATTATCATGGAGGATGTGTCGCTGGAAAGGTTGTAGATAGGGATTTCCGGGTAATTGGTGTACGCTCACTACGTGTGGTGGATGCATCAACATTCAGTGAGACGCCTGGGACAAATCCACAAGCTACAATTTTGATGATGGGCAGGTATGAATTGGAATACTTGTGACATTCTTTGTTCCAGATTGCTTATAGAGTACTGTGATGCATCATGCAAGTATATAAAGTAAGTAGATAAAGCCATGAAGTAACAACTGTGTCATCACATCCACCAAATATCTGGGTGCCATTTTGTCGTTGTGAATGTAGTCTTTTAATCTGCCTGATAGTGGCTGTATCTAAGGCAATGCAGACACAGGGCCTCTTCTTTACAGGTTAGAGCAAAAGGTGATCAATCAACTATAAATGATCATCTTTCTAGGATACTCCACTTGTAACATTTCATGAGGCTGTTCTAGTAACACACTCGTATGAAACATATCTGTCAACATTGTTACAGCACCAAGTGATTAATGTGCTTACTGACATTGATTAGGTATATGGGGCTCAAGATGATTGAGGAGAGACACAGCAGACGGCCCACGAATACAACATCATAAAACTCTTGCCCAACGGTTGAGAGATAGATCCGGCAGCAAGCTTTTCGGTTAACTTGTATTGTATGGAGCGCACCGTGTTTCTCGTCCGGTCTCTGGTCTTACTTTTTTGGTACTCGTGTGCTGTATAGAGACTAGCATGGGGATCTTTTTGCGTGGGTGTATAGTAGCGGGACAAGGGAAGCAAGACTTGTGTGTCTAGATGTTGCATTTTTGCGAGTGATTGATTACTGCAAGACAGGTATTGATGTTCTAGTGGGTAGCTATGTCTTTGCTTGGTAAAGGCGATGTGGTGACTACAACGGACCGGATAGTGATAATCCTTGCAAGAATGCTATAGGAAGTTAGGAACCGTGCTCTCATTCGTCAGATATGTTCTGTCAAGACTTGTTTTACCGCATTTGCACGAAAGTTGGCATTATGCATGCCTTTTCCCCCAACATATGAGCTCTGGATTAGTGAGAAGCACGTCTCGTAACGTGCACTGAAAATGCCTAAACACCTGATGACAGATCCGTGAGGCCATGGCACACTGAGTGATTGCATGCGACCCTTTTTATTTGAGCATTTCTTTCTACTGGCTTTAGTTTTCGGAGAAACATCTATTTATTTCTCGACATGGTGGCAAGAGTTCGCTTGGGGTTCTGCTAACCCGTAGATTTGCACGGCGACCTCTGTCATTCGTTCCCAGGAAGGCAGAAATCCCAGCTCTCCGCCACTACTAATCGTTTATACCTGACCCAGAACATTGAACAACTGAAGAGCGCACAGGTCCAAGCGAAGCGTTGAAACCGACGGAATTCGCCAGAACATTGATCAACCCTGGATGATCGGACCGTCGGCAGATCGTCCGCGCTTACCGCGTGCCTACCTGCGGCCTGGCCATACCAAGCGACACGCGAAGTCGCGATCCCCGGCCCCGGCTGGCCGGTGCCACCTATTCTTTGTTTAACGTGGCGTGACATGAACAAGAGCTAGATGGGCAAAAGCTGGCCACGTACACCCCAACGTATGGGCTCCAGGTTCCGCCGTTAGGCGACGCGGCGCACTGATGGATCTCTGATTACCAGGCACACGAGCAGGATACGGTTGCGGGCATTCAATTCAACACCTTCCAGAACACACGAGCGCGATTACAATACTACTGGAGTCTGAGCTCCAATGTTGATGTTGCATTTGCTCAACTCTGTTTTCAGTCCGCAGGAAACGACAGAGGATAAGAGCCGATTACTAGTAGCATGAGCCGAATCTTCATAACCACACAATAATCCGAGAAGATCACGCAATCAAGGCCCGGTGATGGGTGCCAGTTCGTACGAGCACGACGGATGGGCAGTGTCCGCACTCATCCATCTGCTGGCCGCGACTGGCCGAACCCTCTCTCCGTCGCTTGCAAATAGAGACATGTCGGTAGTGTGAGGTCCAGTGGCACGCCCGCCAAGCTCCAGCCCTCAACTATGCGTGCAGACCCATGAGCCATCACACGACTGCCCGATTCTAAATGCGTGCGATCTTTTGCCGTCATTAACGTGATCGTGAGCCATGTGAGAGATCGGTGGACGCAATGGCCGCCACTGGACCGAGCAGTCTCATTGCAGGCACGTCGTCTCCTGGTGGGGCCGCCGTCGAGTTCGCTGGCCTCGTCGGCGTGCGTGCGTTCGACGCCGCGTTTTCGGACCAGTACGTGACTCGTGAGTGATCTGGTCGTGCCCCAGTGGTGTGCTTTCAGTTTCAGACTTCGCTGGCCAACTACTCGTTCAGATTTTGTGCTGTCAGAAAAGTTAAGAAGGGAAGGATAATGTATTCAGCTCGATAACATATCTCATCGTATACCATACGATATAAATACTGGCAGACTTTTGATTAAAGGATTTATTAATTCCAGTGGAAATGTTTATTTAGGTCGCCTCTCCTTATCGGTGCAGTTACATGTTTGCATCTCTCTCTCTCTCTCTCTCTCTCTCGTATTACTATCTTTTTTTTTCTAGTTTTGTAGTGGGAAAGTAGGGGCCCACGATTTGCTGATGAGCAGTATATCAGTTTCATGGTCAGAGATCGCCATTAAATCGTCAATATTTCTCTCCAGCTCGGAGCAGTTAAAGGGGCAAACCTTACCATATCCTACTGATCAATGACTGAATGTTTTACCTCCAACTCAACGGTTGACCGCGTTTAATTTCGCTGTACACATCTGGGATTTTCAGGTAATAGTATCCGTAAGCGCTGCAGAAGCAGAGATTGCAATTTTTCCATGCTTTTCCCTACGTGTAACTGACAGAGCTTGAATGCCCTACAGTGACAACAGGAGACGCTTTTATTTCTAGACTCGATGGGTGCATTCTACAGCAATCAATGGACAGTGGTAATAAAAAAAAGCAATGGACAATGACTGTACCTGAGTAAATTCGTTGGTCCTGCAGTCAACCGTTCTGACAGGAATATCATCTCGAGGAACCTGAACTTGTGCAATCAGGCCTGAGGATGCAGCTAAGAGCGTCCCTAAAGTTAGAGTTGGCACTAACTCTCCATCTCATTTAAGAATCAATCTAAGAGGTAATATGAGTTCATATCAATTCTAAAGTAATAATTGGACCAACATGTCAGTGTCTCAATAAATGTTAGAGACTGCCTCTTGAACAAGAGCTAGTAATCTTCTCTCTTTTCTTTTTTCTAATAAATAATTCTAAGAGTTAGCTAAGAAGCATCCATTAGGAACGCTCTAACCAGGTACTAGTAGATTCATTGCCACTTGGTTGATTCCTCGAGGGCATTAGTAAGAGTTAAGCAAAAACCACTGAGCATGTTGCCTGGTAGAAAAAAGGTATGACCTTGGCACCTTGCTGTTTCAGTGTCCTGGCCACCATACGCACGGAAAAGTTGCTTGTCTGCGTAAATGGGGGAAAAAACGAAACGGGACAGGGAATTTAGATCTCCAGCTGCTATAAGCAGAGAATGATGAAATGTCCTGTGGCAATGGCAAATGAACTTGGGAGCGAATTGAATGGGAACAGTGTGCCGTTGCACGCGACAGCAATGCGTCGTGCTCGGGGCAGTTGGATCATTGCTGGAGGCTTGTTAACGCCGATGCATGATTAACTACTAGGTACTTTGATGCGCATTTAGTCTGATAGCGAGGCATGTTCCTCTGGGATGCGTGAAGTCGTAAATTGTACTCACTGACACTGTTCAGTGGCCGGCCGGTAACGGGTCCAAATGGCGTGACTCCGGCCGGTGTCCGAACCGGATTATACGTACGGCCTTGGAATGCTGGTGTCGTCGTTTATACTGGTATGCTAGTAATGGCCAGTCACGCCTTTTACATTCCATGAACTGACCTGCTCGACCGGGCACCTACAGGTTCGGTACCAGAAACGATTGTTTGCTTGCAGAGCAGTACGTGTCGTTGAGCAGCAACGACAGCCACACACGATGCGCGCGGCGCGGGCCTATAATACAGTGGCGTTCTCGCCGTGCGGAGGACTCCACCACGGTTCACGTGCCAAACAAAACTCTCGGCGCGATCAGCAGCTGAAGCACGAGGATATCGATCGGATCCATGGCGGTGGCGACCGTGTCGGAGATGAAGGCGGAGGGCGTGCTGCGAGGCGCGTGCGCGGCGCTGGCGGCGGCGGCGGCGCTACTGGTGGCGCTGAGCACGCAGACGGAGACGGTGCTGCTCGTCAGGAAGAAGGCGACCGTCAAGGACGTGCAGGCCCTCTGGTAAGCACTGCCACTGCCTCCTTGTTCTGCCGTGTTGGTTGTTCTCTTCTGCGAGCACTTGTTGGTTGTTCCGAGTCGTCACGCGTTCCGCATGTGCCATGGCTGACATGGTGCCCGTCCACGCGCGCAGGGTGCTGGCGATGGCGGCCGCGGCGGCGGCGGGGTACCACCTGCTGCAGCTGCTCAAGTGCCTGTACCTTGGCCGGCGCTTCGCCGTGAGCCCGGCCTGCTGCCGGAACAGCAGAGCCCTGGCCTGGACCTGCCTCCTGCTCGACAAGGTAACCCTCAACAACTCCCTCCACTTGTTGTACTCCATCTCCTCGGAAAGGAAGGCTTTCATTCCTCCTTTCGAGTGAAAGAATCTTCACTTTCCCAACGCTTTGAAAACTAGTATATGTTTCGCTTATTACGTTGAAAAGTTAGCCACGGTATATTCAGTATTGTGCGAATTCACCATGGAAATACATGCGAATCACTGTGATATTGATACATTAGTTCAGTATGCTGCCTGTCGGAAAAGTATGTTTACTAAAAACTTGAACACACTTCGGAAGGTACTTACTGGGCATACTGAACTGAAATGCTCATGTGCTAAGTTTGAGAGGCGTTTGACAACATCAATATTTTTTTTCTATAATGAACATAGAATATTCATGTCATCTCGTACAGCGTATGTAACACAAATTAATTAGAATATTCTACTATTTTTTATCGGTGAACTGACAACATCAAAATAGTTTGAAAATGACGTGTATACAGGGCTTCTTCGAGTGCTGAGAATCTTGCCTGGCCTAGCCAGCATTCTCAGGCACTCGATTTTAAAGCGCCCGAGGCTCATCAAATTGCTGCTTCTGCTCGGCGTAAGCAAACGAACGTCAGAGTGTCAACAATGTGATAGCATACAGTACTGAGCTAATGGTATCATCATGTTAATTTATCTAAAGAAATCAAAATTGAACGATCACATCTTTACTAGTACTGCATTGCCCATTCTAGCCTGTACCCTAGAGCACACGGCACTCTGCTCCAGTACTTTCCGTTCTCACACTTGGGAACTCTAAGAATGATTGAGAATGGAGATGGGATGGCGTTTGTTGCGTCTGCATCGCTGTGCTTTCATTTAAGCACATCAAGGTCGTCATCAATAGAGGTGGTTCCATGCCATGGCCGGAATTAAGCTTCACCATCCGTCCATTAAAATCAAGGGTTCGCGTGTCGATGTGGCTACCGATCTATGATTTCGAACGGATTATCTAGAAGCGAATTTAAATGGGTGCACGAGAGCATAATAAATAAAGTCGGGCATGACTCTCAAATGCATGGATAACTTGGTCGCGCGCTCGAGTTCCAGTAGCTAGACTGTCCATGTGCGTTCCATCCTTGTTTAAGCGATGGTGTTTTAGCTGAGTGGCTGAACGACTGGGCCCACTCCTAGGTGGCCGTGAACAGTACTAGATGGATCACATTGATTGCTCGAGTCGATGAAAGACATACGACAACAACAAACCTAGAGTTAGATGGGGCCTTCTGGTCATGTAGCTCATGGGTCTTATTGTTGACAACCACATTACATTATATAGTTTTTCATTTTAAAAAAATAGTACTCCAGCACTGGCCACGTATATAGTGCAACTTAAATTTGACACAACAAACCTCGAGTTAGATGCGGATGAGCCTCCTCTGTTCGTGAACCTCGTGATGGGTCTAATTGTTGACAACCACATCTACGCTATAAATTTTTTTAAAAAAACGAATTCTTCAGCACTGGCCACGTAGACAAAGCTTAATTTGACACTGCGTGTGCTCCACTGCAGGCGTGCGCGTACGTGACGTTCGCGACGACGGTGGCGGCGGCGCAGGCGTGCATGATCGCGCTGGAGGGCGCGCACGCGGTGCAGTGGACCAAGCTCTGCAACATCTACACACGCTTCTGCGAGCAGATCGCCGGCAGCCTCGCGCTCGGTATGCTCGCCGCCGCCGGCACAGCCGTCGCCTCCGCCGTCTCGGCGCGCAACGTCTTCCGCCTCTATCCCTCGGCGCCGAGGCCCTACGCCGACGCGCACTAGCTCACTCAGCCCATGCCTGAATGAACTTCAACAGAAGAAGCGAACAAAAGGGCCGTGAAAAAATGCAGGCCCAGATGAAGGTCACTTGAGTCTGAATATGAAGATAATAGAAACCTCTACTCTGGAATGTACTATTAGTATTTTTCTTTTGCTTTTATTGCTTTTACTACGGTAGTGAAGACATCAGTATGTATGTAGCCTGTATATCTGTATGTATTTAAGTGTACTCACAGGTATAGTAATAATAATTATTAATAATACACTACAGTATCTCTTATGTGTAGTTCTGTAACAGTAAAGAGTTCAGGGATCCTCTCTGGTCTGTATTACTAGCTCTGTGTAGCTCCTGAGTGAGTTCAGAAACAAAGAAAAGAGGAACTGCAATTGCTGCAAGAGCTGACATTGCAGCAGTGGTAATAGTACTGTTGGAATTTGGAAGGTTCCTTTATTCAAAAAAAGAATTTGGAAGGTTCAATTGATCTCCCAAATCCTGAAATTACAGCCATTTTGAACTATAAGATTCCTGTAAGGAAGTTATTGCTACAAACAGAACCGAATTTTCAGTAGCGATCCAGCATGTCCAAACTCACCACTATCCAAGTTTTATCAGTCAGATATCATACCGTCATTTAACAAAGCAGCCCAAATTTATATAAAACATTCAGATATTATGAGATGATTCTTACTGAACAAAAGAATTAACTCAAACATGTTATATATTATAATCAGCCTTGCTGTCAAAAAAGGTATCTATACATGATATACTTGTGCCGGACAACAAACGGTGTATACCATATACCCATCTAAAAGAATTGATAGCTTAGCTTTTCTATATATATAATTGCCATTTCTTGAAGAATATTACAAGATTTTCGACAGGGGGATGGGAACGGAAAAAAGAATGGTGTATTGATTTCAAATTTCAGCTTTTGGACGGTTGGGTGTCGTCACCGCTAGAAATGCCCGCAGCAAGTCGCACTCTCAGATCCTTCCGAAGGATCTTGCCAGAAGGATTCTTGGGGATGGAATCCGTGAAGAAAACTCGATTGATCCTTTTGTAGAACACAACCTGTAACAGCGTACAAAATGTAAGGTTGTACTCTTGGAAAAGCTGTATCATGGTACATCAAAGATCAACCTGGTGAAAGCATCCTTTTATTTTTTTTAAAAAAATACGAAGTACCCTTTCCGGTTTCTTTTAAGTTTTTTTTTTTGTAGAAATGCATGGGTGTGCTAACATTTTGTTCATCATGTATCCTGTGTTACAGTTTTTTTTTTGAGAACACACTTATTAAGTAAAAAAAAGAGATAAAAGCTAATGTATCTCTTACCTCCTTTGCCACGAATTGCTTGATCTCGTTCTCACTGATGTTAGAGCCTTCAATCCGCACAATGAATGCAACAGGGACTTCACCAGCAATTTCATCTTTCATCCTGCAAATAGCCCAAGAAGAATTTAATTCCTGGAGCCGATAGCATGCATCTATGTAGTTCTGACAACACTAAGAAAGCAGATGGACTTACGAGACAACAGCAGCATCCTTAATATCAGAGTGTGTGATAAGGAGAGCCTCAAGTTCTGCAGGAGGTACTTGAAAACCCTTGTATTTTATTATCTCCTTGAGCCTGTCGACAATGAAGATCTCATCATCATCATCAACATAACCAATGTCCCCTGTGTGCAGCCATCCGTCCTTATCAATGGTATTCTTTGTGGCCTCTGGATCATTGAGATAACCTGTATAGATCACAGGATGGAAATTACTACCTTGAAACAATCTGATATACATTTACTTTGAAGTGATAAGTTGCACGCAAAAAGCACGTGAATGCTAATACATTCCATGAGAAGAGTTGAAACTTTCAGTACAGATGCTTTGGATAGCAGGAGTAGTCAGTTTCAGGTTTGAAATAGGATGGAATCGAAGTGGTGCAAGACTGTCCTTCATTTATAACATGATAGAATATTTGTTGTAGAAAATCATGGATATTTTCTGCATACAGCTACGGTGGAAAGCAACATATCCTACTCTGAATATTTTTAAAAAAACTTGACCTGCGGGGGTATGACGGCCCCAGGGCATTGCATTTAAAGAGAAGATCCTCTCACGCAGATCAAGAAAACCCTCGAACCCCCTCCCCACCCTTACATTGGGGCCACTAGCCTTGTGAGAACCTGGGCCGGGACCACCATGGGCACCGTAGCTTCCAGAGGCAGGGCCTTAACCAAATGCTTTGGTGCGGGGAGAGGCGAGGGATTTTTTAACCCAGATCACAAATTCGCTCCCCTGGGAGTCGAACCTGGGACCTAGGAGGTGCTACTCAGGCACCTTACCAGTGAGGTAAAGGCCCTTTCGCTACTCTGAATATTTAGATTATATTTGTTGTAGAAAATCATGGATATTTTCTGCATACAGCTACGGTGGAAAGCAACATATCCTACTCTGAATATTTAGACTAACTGTATCTGAAACGTAGATATTTTGTGATTAAAGATACGAGGACATCAATAATTGTATAAAAACGGTTACAAATATGGGCACCAATAATTCAACATACAAGAGCAGTGAAAGGGAATGACAAGGACAGATATTGTGGAAGATTCTAATCTAATAGCAATGTGAGTTATGCACATGGGCAGACCAGCCTGTTCCTGTCACGGTTAAAGCGCAACACCTAGCACAATATCTAACACATTTTCCACCTTATTGCATCTAATACTTTTTTTTTAAAAAAAAAGGAAAAACAGACCCAAAAAAAAAAACTGTGATGGCCAGTCAAAAATTATACAAAACTTGAGTGGTAAGAAGGGGTAAAAAATAGAAGCTAGTTGTTTACCCTATCTTACAGCTGAACTGTCTAGTGCCTTGCTTGCTCGTTTTTAATGAAATTAATTGCGATTGAAACAAGTAATGCCAATCTTCTAGACTAAGTCTTCCATACGGTACTTCAAATGCTTGACATAGCCAGTTTGACACATCGGTGTATAAAAGTGCTATTGTAGGATGTTCTAATCCGATGCACTGTACTTTATGTTGTACTTATTTAATTCGTAATAATGAATTTAATTTTATTGCAAACATTCGTACAATGGAAGCATAAAGGATTCTACCGAATCCATATAATCCATATGCCAATTTTAATTCTTTCCCTATCCCCTCAAGTTTTGGGTGATTACTCGCTGTTTTATCTTCAACAGTTTTAGAATACATGAAAGTCCAACTATATCAGCATCAGTTTAACAAGACGTGAATTAGGTCCACATCTCTGTCATTCAGTAAGGGGATTGATCACCAGACGTCTGGAGCCTGTCATGGTGGGGCCTTATAGGTCCGGCGTGGGGTCAAAGACTCAGGCTGTCAGGTAATACTCAATAGGCTTGGAACAAGTTTCTTTTCCTTTCTCCTTTGGCTGTGAAAAAGTGTCCCAAAAGTGAAAAATGGCTCAATTTCATGTGAAGTGTTTATAACAGAACCGGTACAGTAGAGTCTCACTAAGTGAAGTCTAGAATAGAAAAATCAACCGGTACCGAGGGCTTTGGCCAGTCATCTCAGCACATGCCAAAGTCAGTTGTGTTCGTTTTCTGGGGTCTAAACTTTAGAGCTGTCACGTCAAAAAGAATATTACTATTTATGAGTATTAAATAAAGTTTAATTATAAAATAAATTACAGACCCCTAGACTAATTCACGAGACGAATCTAATGAGGTTAATTAAGTCGTGATTAGAAGAAGGATACTGTAGCATCACTTTAGCAAAACATAGATTAATTAAGCTCATTAGATTCATCTCGAAAATTAGAACCAATCTGTCAAGAGGGTTTTATAATTAAATTGATCGAAATATTCATAAATAGTAAGATTCTCTTTGATGTGACAGTGCTAAATTTTAGAGTGCAGGAAACGAACAGGGCCTAAGGCATCTAGTTTTGGCAGGTAAAGTCAGTGAAGTTATATCCGCACAAGGTTTTAAGGTCTGGGCAGTGAAGTCGGTGAAGCAGCTTCATCTTTGCTCAGTGAAGCCAGTGAAGGAGTTCATTTGCATACACCTAAAATACAAACCGAAGTCAACAGTTCTTAGGTCTGGGCAGGTGGGATCCAACCAAAGACGGTGGTTAGTCGTAGGGATCATTCAGTTTCGGCAGCTTGCTTTCTCTGCATGCATATCCATATAAGCACAATAGCGCCGAGGATAATGATGGCTATATGCCTATGTGGGAGCAGGTCCTATGTGGCAGCCTGAGGATGACCTGCTCCCACAATGGCTCCAAGAATAGTTGGACACCAACATCCCTGGAAATGAATACTACAGAGAATGCACACCACAAGGGCATGCGGTTGTGGTAGTTAGGCTGTGTTAGTTCTTTTTTTTTCCTAGGACAGGGTTTCTGGTAGTTAGGCTGTGTCTGTTTACCTGATTCTAACATTTCGTGAGCCAATGTGAGAAGCTTTGGTACAACTACCGACTACTTAGATTAGTCAAAATACAAACACTCTAATAGGACAATGGTTTCCCAGCAGAACAATGCAAATTTTCCACGAATTGCTTGAGTTAAAATGAACGGAATTCTGCTTTTTTTTCAGAATAGTTTGCTCAAGGGAGGGGGGTACTGATTGCTGACATAGAAAAGGACCAAAAGTTCCGGGCGACCAAATCAATCACCTAGTCATTTATAGGCAAGGACTTTTTATGCTACCTAGGCCCGAGTGGAACGCGACGTGCTAGCGGACAAGCTTAACGCAAGCAAAGCTCGTCCTATTGCGCACATCACTGGTCAGTTAAACAGCACAAAGCAGGGGGGGGTCACCACCATGTGGTCGAGAGGTCACCTAAACTAAACCTAATCCCGTATTTAGATATAATGAATTTCTTTATTGGCCCGTGACTGCTCCAAAGCAACGGGGGCCTAAACTAACACAGTCAGCTAACGACCTTATTAGAACCACTTGTTTCCCGTCATGTAGCACGTTAACGCCACACGACGAGACGACATGGAGCGCCAACAAATCATTTCAACAGTAAAATACTGTAAAGTTGGAGACGGGATGATTCTGGTATACCTTTCATGATTTGCTCGCCGCGGATGCAAATCTCCCCCGGCTGGTTGCGGCCGAGCGACGCGCCGGTGTCGGGGTCGACGATCTTGAGAGCCGCGTTCCGGACGACGGTGCCGCAGGAGCCCGACTTGACCTCGCACGGCTCCTTGGCGAAGGCTAGGCACATGGCCAGCACGGGCCCTGCCTCGGTCATCCCGTACCCCTGATGGAAAACCAGGTGGCTTTTAGCGATCCCAAATTTCATTCCCCACATTTTGGAATATAAAATCGTACACCATCCGCGTTCACGTGAAATTGAATGTTATTCTGTATCGAAAATGAGAAAGAAAAAAAAGCATTGAATTGGCTGCTGGTGCACAAGTCCGGGAATCGGGAGCAAAAGAGTGGTTGCTCGAGATGCTTTCTTATGGAGACGGCAACCCAGGCCACGGACTCATGGGGTTGGCGTGCGTCTCCAACCTTTAACCGCCGTGCTCTCGCACCACTCTGGAGCACGAACCGTGTCCGTACTCCGTGGTTGAGATGTCGCCATAACATGAAGCCCAAGCAACCTCAAACGGTGCCACCTCCCTTTCGTAGCTCGCCGCCAAAAAAGCCAAAAGCGCGACACTACCACCCACCAACTCTACCAACATATATAAAACTGCCAATGGAACTACTAGTTCCGTAGGCGTGCAATCAATCATGAAAGCGGCATACTCTTAGCAGCCATGCATCAATGAACAAAATGGATGATTAGGAGCGCGTGTGGGACAACGAACCTGGCCGAGCACGGCGTTGGGGATCTTGGCCATGAACGCGTCCTGGATGTCCTTGCCCATGGGCGCGGCGCCCGACATGACCATGCGGATCGAGGCGAGGTCCTCGGCGGTGACACGTGGGCTCTTGGCGATCTCCACCACGATGGGCGGCACGAATGGCGCCACGGTGACGCCGTGCGCGCGGACGAGGTCCACCAGCGCGCCGAGATCGAACTTCTTCATGGTCACGATGGCCGACCCGGCGCGCAGGCCGGCGAGCAGAACGGAGTTGAGCGAGTAGATGTGGAACAGCGGCAGCACGCACAGGAGCACGTCCTCCTTGGTGAAATACAGGTTCGGGTTCTCGCCGTCCACCTGCGGAGACGATCCAAAATTTCATCAGCCATTAACGAGATTATTTTAACACTAATAACAGCTAGCTAGCGCCAAGACTAAATTCAGCAGTAGTAATAATAATAACAACGAAAGAATCATAGCGCAGATCATCACAGCTGGCTGGCGTGCTAGTGCTAGGGTCGCTGACGCGTGGGTCCTCTGTGGGGCCCACGTGATTAGATGGGCCATACCATTAATGAGTGACGCGGTGTTCACTGGCTCGGCGCCGACAGCGAAAAAAAGAAAGGAAAGGAAAGGAAAATGCCGCCGAGCTGGAAAGCACGGCCGGCACTCGGAAGCAGAGCTGCCGCGGCGAAGAGAGGAGGGAGCTGACCTGCTGCGCGACGCTGGTGACGAGGCTGCGGTGGGTGAGCATGACGCCCTTGGGCATGCCCGTGGTGCCGGACGAGTAGGGCAGCGCGACGACGTCGTCGGGGTGGACCTCCTCGTCGGCGTCGAGCGGCTCGGCGGCGTCCATGAGGTCCCCGAACCGTAGGCACCCCTCGAAGTCCCCGTCGACGGCGACGACGGGCAGGCCCCTCTCGGCGGCGAACGCGCGCACCTTTTCGACGGCGCAGGCCTCGGTGACGATCACCGTGGCCCCGGCGGCGGCCGCCTGGCGGTGGATCTCGTGCGGCGTGTAGAACGGATTGGCCGTGGTGGTGGCGGCGCCCAGCCGCGCCGCGCCGAGGAAGACGAAGGCGAACTCGGGGCAGTTGCGGAGCAGGTTCATCACCACGTCGCCCTTGCCCACGCCCAGCCCGCGCAGCGCCGCCGCCGCCTTCCGCGACAGCCGCTCCACGTCGGCGTAGGTGTGCACTGCGCCCGTCTGCCCGTCGATGATGCAGGGCCGGTCGCCCACCTCGGCGAGCCGCTCGAAGCAGTAGGCCTGCAGGGTGAGGTCCCGCGGGATCTCGATGTCGGGGAGCTTGGAACGGAACAGCACCTCCGCCACCGCCGCGGGGGCAACCAAATCCTCAGGCACGGACCCCATCGCCCTCTGCTCAGTTAAAGCGATCTCCGCAAATGGTGGCCGGAAATTTGGTGGGTCTGCTCTGGTCCGCTGCTCGCCTGAGCTGAGGAAGGAGGAATTGGGGGAGGACAAGGTTAATATACCGGCGTGACGGGAAGGCAAGTTTGGTGGGGGACGGTTCGGTGAGAATGACTAGTGGGACCCAAGTGGCGGTGGCGGCGGGTAAGGTCGCTGGTCACTCTTGACACAGTCGTTGGGGTTTGGTGAGCAGCCTGGGTCTGTGGGTGGGTGAGTTCTGATGAGTTGACTGTGACGGAAGCCACGTCAGCGGTTTCTGACGTTTTTTAACTTTTCACCAGACCAGAGCACACCAGCGGACGGCAGGGAGAGCGGAGTCGTCGCCTCTGAATGGGTGTGAGGTCAGCTGTGCATGGAATGGATTGATCGGGCGCGTGATTTCCTTCTCCGGGGTTGGTGGCGACAGGCTTTTCGAGTGTGATGTGTTGCGTGTTTCGTCGGCGCGCGCGTCCGGTAAAGAAGACCACGAGCAGCGACGACGTCGAGACGGACAAGGACACGCGATGATGCCGTTCAGAGATCGACCGGTATACTCGAGTAGCAGCTCACTTTTTGTGAGACGTAGATTTGAAAAATTATACGGATATATACAAGGCTACAGAAAAATAAACATCGTACCGTCATCATCGACCTACCCTGCAGGATTCAAAGAATTTAACGTCTGATTATTCAAATCCGTTATCCAGTTATCTTCTTTATAATAATGAGCGAGATCTAAACTACTAACTGATTCTGAAAACGCGGTCATATACATATTTAACTCCCTATTGCGGAAGGAATTGCTGAGCTCTGGTGCATTTGAAGATTTTAGCCGTACGATCGATTCCTCTATGCATTTTTGCCGTCCGATGAGTCGATGACGCGGCATGGAACTTGTGCCCGTTTCCGCCAATCCCGCCGTCTCACGCGTCCGCAGGTGGCCGTCCAGGTCGCGTGAGACGAACGCGGGGTAGACCCCAACGGCCAGCCTTAACTCTGGAAGAAATCGATGCGTCCTCATCGCCTCCAAACCAAATGCCGGCGACTCGTCCTCTCCGTCTCCTCCCTCCCCATCTCGAGTCCGGCATGGACGTCGCCTTCTCTACAGCTGATGCCGCCACCACCTCGGCCCTCTTTCCACTCCTCCCCCTCGGTCCCTCCTCATGAACGCCGTGGCCTCGCCCACTCCTCCACATCCTAGCCCTAGCTCAAGCCGGTTGTCCGCGCGGATCGTCGTGTTCCTCATGCCGCCACGCCCTGACCCTTCAGTTCGCATATACATGGCCCGTGGTGCTCCCACGATGGAAGAGGAAGGGTGTCACGTCTCCGCTTGAGTGAGAACGAAGAGGCAGAGCACCTCAACGAGATCACGACCATGAGTGCTCTCCATTGCCACCGGCAGTCTCCGACTCTGCCGAGCTAAGAAGGAAAAGGTATAATGGTTCCGTATCTGTCTACTGTAGCAGTATTCCTTCAAGCACGTTTGCTACTTTATTGGGTGCAAATTTCTGATGCTTCATCACATTTTGGCCGTTGGACGATGGATACACAGGACACTTACCCAACAGCATCCCCAACCTGAAACATATATGTTGCTAAGGTATTAGGACTTTATTGGTTTGCATCCAGAAATCATGTTTTTCTCAGATTCAGGTGTCTTCTAAGATTTTGCAATGTATATGTACTATTAGTAAATATACTCTTAGAATTAAGTACTGGTCTTTCAAGAATCTGTATTTGTTCTTCAATAGCATAATACGAAACAAAATTCTCATGATACGGGATACGGCAACCGATACGTGAGTTTCAAAACAAAACAAGGGAAACAATAGGTAAACACTGTTAAGTATCGGATTATCGGATACGGCCGAATCTTGGCTGGCGGAGTATCGGTGCTACCTTTCATCCTGTCCCCGTCCTCTCTTTGCTACCCTTTTACCCCTATTTTAGGTAGTTCATATGTACTAACTTAGTCAGTTATGCTAACTAACATACTGCAAAACAGATTTGACCGCACTATTCTTTCGTGTGACAATTAACTGAAGAACCTAATGCATTTGACACAAAATCATGATACTAAACTACTTTCTTTTCCTTCTGCATTTCAGTTTGCCTTTTTAAGGATCAGATGATACAGATGTGGCCTTGCACCCTGATAAGAGGTAGAATAGCTGACTTATATTGTGCCAGATTCGATTGATACACATGATAGGAACCTCAATGTTATGTGCTACTACTTATCTATATCAATGAAATCATGGTTTAAATAATTTCGTGTTCCATGTATGGCTTCTCTCTGTATAAAATACCGCAATAAAGAATTACTTTGCACATTATAACATGTTCATGTTTCTTTGGGATTGGACATTCTTTGCTTTTGCAGACTGAAAAATGATGAAAATCAAATATCCCAGTTGCAGTATTTTCCAACTTAAACCCATTGCTGACACTCTCTACCTTGCTTGTGCAGAGTGAAAAATAATGAAGGTCATTTTCTAGAATGGCTTTGCTGTAAATATTACAATGTGTGCACTTGCCACAGCAGTATAATGAAGCAGAGCTCTCAGACCTCAGCGTGGGTAATTTTTTTCATCCTTTACAAATTTATATGCTATTCTACTACTGCATTGGGACTTTGTTTAGTCTGCCTGTTAGGTTGCTAACTCATGTTTACCTTGAATTATAATTAAATTTAGAACTGTTTGTCTGCTGTCACAATTTTGCTTCCTTGAATTATGACCGCTTGCCAGTAGTTGTGTTTTTATTGTGAAGCTAGAGAAGTTGTTTGTAGTGTCCTCTTTTGTGTCTAGGTACATAACAGGAAACAAAAGGCTTAAGTGGCAGCTCAATCTCAAAAGGGAGCTCTTCGTTAATTTGTTGTGAAGCCTGTCAAATTAATCTAAAATAGAATTAAAACACTAATCACTAAATGATATGTTTGGTTTTTTCAAATGCTTGAGTACAACCTTTTTTCTTGCAGGAAGTAGAATTTCGCTAACCAAATGCCTTCTTTTTTCATGAGTTTTTCTAATGTTAGGGAGAGGGATGGAGGTGGGATAGACTGGCCTTTGACCATAGGTTACCAGAACATAATTTTTATTTCCAAATCTTCTTATCAAATACTTCCTCCATTCTGATATTCATGTCTTTTAGGACATGGAGTTTGTACTACCCATATAATAGTTTTTTCCTGTCCGAACGACATGATTTTCAGAATAGAGGAGTAAAATAAGATGATCATCCATGTCCTGACAAGTTCATAGTTGTTTATAGCTTCTAATCATTTGGCTGCAGCCTTTTTGCATATCTATTTGCATCAGACCTGATGTCCTCTCTATGCATATATAACGTGCTGCCATCTGATTTAAGAGCTTAATTGGATGTGGAAGAGAAGATCACAGTACTTGAAGATATTGTGCTTCCTTTTCCCGAAGATTGCAGTGGCAATATTGAAGATATTGTGGTTTTTTTTTCATATTAGAGGAACAACTAGGTCTCTATGATTCATTCTACCTGACGTTAATTCATTCTACTGAGCATTCTGAATGCTTGGGGTGACTATAATTTAATTTCTATATTAGGAATTGTGAACACTAAGTGCACTTTGCTAGGTTTTAATCTAAAACCACTCAGAATGATTTACTTCAATGCACTGTAACCTTTGTTTTCATATTCCAGTGCAGAAGGTCTTGGTAGGAAATTGTGCTTCATGACTCTTCTAAGCCACAGGTATGGTTCTGCCAAATTGTGCATTGATTGATATCAGTATCAAATATATATACCTCAACCTAACATGGATTTCACATTGCTCTTCAAATCTGTACCCAGAGATTGCCACAATAAAACAAGCCCGCAGAATGTCACGTAGGAGACTGATGTTCTTTCTAGCACAGCCAATGCATGTGCAAAAATACTTCGTATTGTATTTTGCTGTTTGCACTGGCTTAGCTGGGTTAGCACAGGCAATGCATGTGCAAAGCTACCATCCTGCTCAAAATGTAACAATTGCTATAATATCCTAAACTGCATAGACACCCAACCTTGTGTATTTGTCTATGGCGAGGACATCATGTACCCATACGCCTTATCTGATGTCATGTTACGATTTATTCATTTCTGAAAAATTTACATTCCCACAGTTATATGAAAACCGGCAATAATGCTTTTCATCTTATATTGCATCCAGTTATATGGAAATACGACCTTCTTTATGTCCAGTTCATTGTTTTATAAGATCAACACCTTTCCTGATTTTACTGCTTGCTAATCTTACTGACAGTCATATCACACCACACAAATTTTTGTTTACTCCTGGCACGTATGCATGAACGGGCGCAGCGTTAGCGCGCCTCCCTTCCTAGTCTGCAGCCTACTCGAGCACCTGGACACATTGCAGTAGTACTAGTTATACGAAATTGTAGAAGATCGGAGTATCATGCATGGTTTTATACAGAAAATAACATCTACCACGTGTTGATAATCTCAGACAATCAAATGTGTCGGTGTCAAGTTGTAACCCTAACATCAAGACAAAGCTAGTTACGAGAAAACTTATCATGTCACTTTATAGTACAAATAAAAACATCTCTGACATTTGACATAACCCAAAAAATAATACAATACAGTATGCAATACTTGTACTTTAATAAACATGTTCGTATTTTTATTGCAAATACGTCAAACGTCTTCTTTTTTTCCAGAAAAGGGCACCTGTTGACCGTGGTAGCCAGGATGAAACGGGTTAAAACTCGGTCTGGCCCATTCAGTATGGAGCAGGCCGAGCAAACAACTTTAGTCCGGCGTGAAATTTAGAGTGAGTCCCCCTTAAATGGAAAAAAAAAAGGAGAAGGACTATGTGGGCTTGTTTTAGCATGAAACTCGAGCAGAGATGGCCAAATGGGCTGTGCCAAACGGGCAGGCACGAAGCACAAAATTTTTGGCCCGGTCCAAACACAGGACGACCCGATATGAAATATTATATATTTCATACTAAACACCAAAGATAAAATGCTCTAATAGTAAAGCATTTTCCTCCTATCTTATAGGATTAAGGTTCAAATCTCCATATTGCTATATTTTTATCTATTTTTTCAAAATTTTCAGCATTATTAGACTGAAAAATACTTAATGGGTTACTGAGCCCGTGGGCTTAACGGGCTGGCACGACTTCGAATAGCCTGAAACAACAATTTCGTACCGTGCCATGGGCCGATGCCCAGGCATGTCGGCACGGCACGGCCGACCCGAAATTATATGGGCCGTGCCGCCCGTTTGGTCATCACTAAACCCGAGCTCATCTGTGCAAAGACAAAACGAATTGTAAATGAATCCAACTTCTGAAATCGATTCGTATCGGCAATCAACAATAGATCAAGACAATGAATCTCTTGCGTTCTGCTGCCCGGCGCGTGCTCCGGGCTCCGGCCGAATCCTAAGGCGTGCGCATGGCGTGTACTGTGTACATCCAGCGACGGTGTAGCGAGTGGGACGATCGGCTTGGGTTCAAGTATTATAAAGCAGTCTCAATCTTGTCGTCAGAAGAAAACAGAGCATAGTGTGGTGCCCGCTTGGCCATATATCTGTTGAAAATACTCTTCCATTACGAAAATGATGTCGCTAGGATAGTAGATTTGTTCAAATTTGAACTAATCTTACTGTCCTAACAACAAAATTTTCTGAAGAGGAGTAAAATATTTAGCTGCTTATTACTGTTGTTGCAGTCCGACAGTCACATTTGATCTTGAATGTTCAGCAATCAAGAAGCAAATCAACTTTTCGAAATTTTTTTTGACATTATAGAGTACTATCGATGATTCGATATCAAGACACGGGTTCATCATAACATCTCCTGATTTTTCTGATCCATCGATCCCCTCGCCCCTGCCTGCGCCATTCATCGCCTTTTCGTCACTCTTCCTCCTCGTTCACGCCGGGTTCTGAACGGATCCACGATCCTGTTCCGACTCCGGTTCCAGTTTGTAGCTCCGATTCCGCGTGGGACTGGAATATGCCGGATCTCACCCCTCGGATTTCCTCTTCTATTTATGCTAGGATAGGACAGCCATCAAACTCACAAGCGAAAGAATTCAGTCAGAAATCATAAGACCAAACATGAATTCCGTTGTGCGGTCGGCTGTTGCTAGTACTCTGAGGTTGGCTGCTCGGCGCGCTCCTAGGGCGCCTCCGCAGCGACAGCTCGGAGATAGGGACAGGGCCATAGCGCTGGTTGAGCAGGAGGTGCGTGAACAGCTGCGTGCGCGGGGAGCCGCTGTGCAATTGCCCCGGGAGGAAATGCGCTTCTTCACAGCTTACACCGGCGTTATGTTGGGTGTCCTCATCGCCACAGTTTGGCGTCGATTCAATCCGCCGAAAAAGACTTCCCTGGAGATATTGCTGGACAATAATGCTTCGGAGCAAGGGTCTGGAGTAATTTGACAAGCTAACCATCACCTGAGGAAGGAGCGGAAGGCCTTTGCTGTGTGTTCGTTTCTTGTTTGTACTATTTTTAATACTCGCTCTAGTCAGCTTTATAGGCTGTTCGGGCAGCATGACTGAACTGCTGCAGTTCAATGTTGCTGCCTGGACATCGTATAATTTTGACCGTTGGGAGTATTGTTCGGTAGAAAGAAATAAGAATATGGGCATAAATGAGGCCATAGCTTGCTCGTGCTCAGGATTGTGTACTAGTCCTTTGTTTTAGGAGAACTTTTGGTTGCATCCAAGGAACTTGTTAATGTTGAATCATGCTTGCACACTACTTATGCCTGTTGGGTGCTTGTATCTATGATGAAATTTTGTGATTATAAGAAGTCTTTGCAGGTTCATGTAAATCCGTAGCTTATTGCTTCAGTGATCTGTTATGGACTCCCTAGAAGATAATACAAAACCTGATAAAAAAATCTTCATTGAGCTATTTACTTCAGTGGCCTGCTATACTTGTTTGACTACAACAAGTCAGACAAACAGGTTAGCTCTGTAATGACTTTGTTTATGAATCCATGTGAATTCAGAAAGTATACAATTTTCCCATGTGAGCGCTATGAGCAGGTTATTCAGAAAGTATCGACGAGACAATTGTACATGTACATCATGAGTAGTAAATTATTATTATTAGAGTAAAATAGACGAATAGCCATTGTACTTGTATGGCTATTTCAATTTAGCCACCATACTCATCAAATTGTAAATTTCAGTCACTAAGATAGTTTATACGCAACAATATGGTCATGATCTTCATAACTCTACATACTTTAATGATGTGGTATACACATATTCATGACTATCCATCCAAATAAATGCCCACATGTCTGAGTGCAAGCAAAATGTAGCACAAGTCCTATACTTTATAGTTTTCATTTGCATTTCGCCAGTGGTAAAAAAACATTTAGCATTGAACTTTTTTTTTTGATATCTTTAACCCATACCCATACTTTGGTATCGTACAATTGACATCAAGTAAAAAGAGTAATCTCAAATCAAGAGTATAAACAACAATTCATTTGTAATTAAATTATAGGTCAATAAAATTCTATCATATTGAGCTCAATTTAACTCATAAACTACAAATTTACTTGAAACAAAGGTAAAAAGAACTTTTTACATAACAAAAATAACATAACACATAAGAAAATCAAGTCCAAATTGAAGGGAGAAACTACGTTGTTTGATTCCTCACATGGACGATGAATGGGTTCGTGATAGTTATGACTGTTTTTTCTCTGCGATGCTTCCATACCACTATAAATCTGATGCGATCAACATGTATTTTCTTCTCTTGTGTCATTGCTTTCTTCACGTCGTCCGGTTGCAACTATGCTGTTCTTGCTACTAGAAGATGGAAGCAAATGGAAGTCATTGCAGGCCATTCTCGCTGCAGCCTAACCGTCACTCAATCAATGTCACTTCGCATGCAATTCGCCGCTGCTCACGACCGTATCATGTTCTTTTCAAAAATAAATAAATAACATATAGGGATTAATATATTACTAGAATGAATAAATAACATATGTTCCATGTAATGCAAAGGAAGAAAAAGATTTGGTACTTTTTAGATGAGCAAGGCATCGACGTGGATAGTGAGTCATGATTATACGTATGCCATGTCACCAAAGTACGTACAGATATGAGAGTAATGACCATAATGGAACGTATGAGCCAGTTTAATTGCCGTAAGTTACAATTTCATGAGTACAATGACTAAATTGAAACTTTCGAACAAGTATGATGACTATTCTCGTATTTTACTCTTATTATTATTATTAGATAATGGAAATAGTTTTTGGCCTAGTAGTGAGTCATACCTGTCCGCTAAGCCTGCGGCCCGCTAGACAATAAGTCCTTAGCGGCCATAGCGACATCCCGCTGGATGCTTAGTGGCGCTCATTCGACCACCCACTAGGCCTGCTGGGCACTGTATGCCTGCCTGCAAGCACCCGCTATCCGTAACTTCGCCCGCGAGCGTCCGCCTGGAGGCGCCTGAACTCTAGTACCGCCGGCGCCGCCATCGCTACACCACCGCCGCCGCGTCCTGTACCTTATATCAAGCGCGTCATCTCCTCCTGACTCGGGAGAATTTGCCGTCGGTGTTGGCTGGCATTGAGGACACGTCGTTCAAGGTCACCGCGCTGAAGAAGATCAGGTCGTGCATGGCAGGCGACTCGGCGGCGCAGGCGGACTTCGTCTCCTTCGGCGGCGTGCCGGCGTCAAGGTGCTCAGCCACGTCATGGCGCAGGCGATGGCCGAGAGCGGCGGAGACTTCTCAGCGTTCCACACGTGCGAGGAGGCTGGTGCCGTCCTCGTCACGTTGTCCCTCTCTGACGAGTAATCCGTGGTCGACGTCGACGAGTTGACGCGGTCGCTGCTTGAGCTTCTCTCCAATGGCGTGGCCTCGGCCAAGCTGAGCGCGCGCGCACTCGACGTGCTCCTCGACGTCGCGACACGGTCACAGCGCGCCAAAGCGGCGACGGCGAGCGCGGTGTGCGTGCTGGTGTAGCTGCTCCCGAACGCCCGAACCAGCTACGTCGTGCAGGCTCAGCGGACACTAGCAACGCCCGCAAACCACCACCTGCCAGGCCCAGCGGACACTAGTGGGCAGCTGTGATACGCCCAGCGGGGCTCGCTAAACCTGCTAACAAATGAAGCGACTAAAGCGGCGGCAGCGGGCTGGTCGAGCCCCACTGCGGCTGCCGCCGGCCTCAACTCCCCTCCCCACGGCGCCACGCGAGCCTTCTGTTGGAGATCGCCATTTTGCGAGCCGTTGGATGTGACTAGTTGGATCGGACGGCGAGAGGCACAACTGGTAGGTCGACTGGCTGGGAAGCCAGACTGCCGAGATGATCCTACTTCTACGCGCGTTTCTTGCCTTGCGCCGCGCCGCCGCCTCCGAAAGTCGGAACGCACCCGCCGGCGCAAGTGCGATTACCGGGAGCAAGTCAACCCACTGAAGAATCACGCAGGTGCACCCTCTCTCCCTGCCGCGCCCTCCTTCGCCTCCGTCGTCTCCCTCCCGTCGCGCCCTCCTTCGGGTAAGTCTTGAAACGTAACGTATTCCAGATCTGGACGGAACTATGGTTCCGAACTCCTATTTCGCTTGGGATCGGAACTCGCAACTCCGAGTCCCTCCCGAGTCTGCGTTGCATTGGAGTAGCCGTCTCAGCTTTCTATATATCTTGGGGCAATGCGCCCTGGAAGTTCCAACAAACTCACAACTCAAAGATTTCGATTTTACTGCAGAGATACAGAGAACTATGAGTTCCGCGGTGCGGTTGGCGTTCCGGCGTTTGCTGCGGCCGGCTGCTCCGCGTGTGCTGCGGCCGGTTGCTCGGCATGTGTCGACCTTTAGTCAACAGCGATGCAACTGTGACATCGCCGCTGCACGCATTCAGCGTGAGCACCAGGAATTTATGGCAGCCTCGATCAATATCTCGCTGGGCTTCCTGCTCTCAATTTTCTTCCATCGGCTCATGAATCCACCAAAGACTTTCGCCGAAAGATGGTCCGAGGTGAAGCAAGCATCTGGGGAAACATCCGCTAGTGTGTTCATTTTGGTGTGTTACAATTATTAATTTCTAGGAAGAATAGTCTGTATTGTGACAAATATGGTCTAGTTTGTTCGTTTTAAGGTTATTTCTTTCTACTTGGTAGAAAGCAGGACTGAAGTCTAGTGTGCTTGTGCACATGTTGCACTATTATTCTTATTAATTTGTAATAAAAAGAAGAGTATAGTCAAGTAAGGTCTAGTTTGTTTGTGTCATGGTTGTACTTCTTAATACTTTCAAAGTTTTTACAAGGGACTAGTTCCTGTAAGCTCTAGCTTGTGTCAGTGTCATGGTATTGTACTACTCTTCTTTACTTAGCACAAATGGTAAAAAGACAAATAATGTTTTAGTGTGTTGATGTTGGGGCTGTACTGTCTTTGCAGATGTAATGGATAAAACAGTGGTTATTGCTTCTGTGATATATGATGCTCCATATTTGGCACAAAAGTATTCAAATCATGGGAAACCATGTGGATTTTTATTTTTCTATATCATGTCAGATGTAAATAGATTAATTCTTGAATAACTTCTGTGTGATACTGTTGTATCCATACAGGCAGACAGTTTCGTTTTCAGATTGGACCAGGACTACTTATCATGTTGTATTGGCCATCAAGCTAAAGCTGAAAGGGCAGATCAGATATCTGGTCCGGTATTGCTTCTGCTGTTCTATTATTGCTCATATTTGCCTTCTTTGTCATCCTATCAATATACTTCAAGATTGAATCAGTGGACGACGAATTCCACGTCCATGTGTTTTGTGCGTGGTGGTGAGGTAAGCGGTGCATGATTTCACAGTGATGTTGCTGAACTTATTGCTGGGACTAGCACAAGATTGTCATGTGTATGTAGCTTTTGAGAGG